>VOMN01041674.1:0-52335 GCA_014899125.1 Orchestia grillus
AGAACTTATTCGGGCCCACAAGTAGCTATGTATAAAAAAATTGTCCATTCTAATGATATGAGAAATCCATGCTTGCAATATCTTTGAATGATGCAACACTTGTGGTAATAAATTGTTTCAAGTGTTTCAAATGTTTTTTTGCAATTGTTTCAAATGTTTCACTCCAATACGTACCGCAGTCTCATTCTGTCACACCCAAATTCACTTACACGTACACAAACAGATGCACTCATACACCCACCCACCTACCCACACACACAGACACACACACACACAATTTTCCGTGACACTCACACGCACACACCGGCAGAACTATGTCAGTAGGCCGGAGCTGCATTTCAATGTGCCTCATTAGTTGGGCCCGATATTTGCGTTAGACTTGGGTACAAAGATGGGAAGACCCTAAAATTCGGTGGCGGTGCAGCTCATTATCTGCTCGCCTGGGAAACGAACATTTCAAATGAACTTTACAATGAACTTTGGACCGTGATTCGTTATGGCAGATTTCGATTTTTTATTGTGATTGTCTTATTGCAATGATTTTTTATTGCAAATTGTGACTGCCTTATCGCAATGATCCTTATTGCAGATTGTGATTTCTTACTGTGATTGCCTTATTGCACCGATTCCTTAGCGCAGATTGGGACTTAAAACAAGGCTTATCTCCACAGGTATTCTTTCAATAGCTTCTTCCGTGGAAAAACTTTTTGAGAACTACTTTTTATTTATTAGGATAAGGGATGCCGAGATCCACATAAAAGAATACAGTTGGAAACATCAGCTGTATTTTGTTTATTGACCCAAGCTTTCGCCCGCGTGTTTTCAGGGGACATAAAATGAAAATTTTGGACCTGTGTATCACTAAAAGAATGGCTATGTCCATAAAGAGAAAAATACTTTTGAAAAAATTAACCAATTGCAAGATTATCATGCGCGAAGAAAAAATCAAATATAAATAAAAAATACATTTCACTGTAATCTTGTAAACTGATTTTATAGTTGGTTCATATGTTTCAGAAAATTACACCGACATGGTCATAAAATTTGGATTATGTTCAGTATAAAAAACTTACAGTAAACGTCTAGGTCATGCAGGCGAATTTTTAGGTAAAGTTTTGGGTTGTTAGATCCTTATTTGGTGTCCAGTTTTGACCATACGCTTAATTAAATGCTAAAGAAGATGACCGTTAAGTCTGACCTGAATACTGATGCTAATATATTCTTTTCTATTAAATTTGCTTCCTTTTTTACCTCTGTACACATTATTAAAATTTTGACAAAATAGTTAATGCATAACATCACTATTTTTAGATACTAACGTTACCTTTAAAAGGGTCGAAAATTCTACGTAAGGTGTTGGAAGGTTCGCAGGATAGTTAAATGTTAAAATGTCTCAAAATTCAGTCTCGAGGTGTTGCAGCCGTAATTCCTTCTTATTTAAGAGAACCCTTTCGACGGAGTGCCGGGCAAGTTGTATGGGGATTGTCATGAATAAGTTTTTTATATCAAGGGAGATTAATTCGTACTGGAATTTAATCATCTGATGTTCTAAATAATTTCCGATTTATAGGATGTTTTTGACTTTTATTCAACTATGTTGGCGAAAGGGGTCAGGATTTTGGAAAATGATTTTGCTATCTTATGTATCGATGAATATCTTCTTGCTTCTAATTTGATTTTTCTTCACGCAGTATAGCGTTACTCTCAGTTAATTTCTCCTCAATATCATATTTCTTTTGGTTGACGTAGCCCTCATATTCACTGACGTGCAGGTCATACGATCAAAATTTTCGTCGTTTATACAAACCTACTCTACTTATGAGTGCGAAAGGTTGGGTAAATAAATGAAAAAAAACAATGGTGCCCATTATATGATTTACAAAACTACTCCTCTGCACGTAGACCTTGAAACAATATATACACAGCTTAGCTCCGCACACGAAGACAATTTCTCTTGGTGTATTAATCTTATCAATCTTCGTGATACATATATCATAAATAAGAAGCACTGGTAACAAGCACTGGTAACAAGCATAGGAGAAAGCAGTGGTAATAAGCACTGGTAACAAGCACTGGTAACAAGCAATGGCAACAAGTAGTGGTAACAAGTAGTGGTAACAAGCACTGGTAACAAGCAGTGGTCACAAGCACCGGTAACATGCAATAGTGACAAGCACCGGTAACATGCAATGGTGACAAGCAATGGTAACAAGCAGCGCTAACAAGCACTGGTAACAAGCACTGGTAACAAGCAGTGGTGACAACTCTGTTATGAACCAAAGCGTGAAGCTCCATCTCTCCCCTCAGAGCCGCCGCAGCAGGCTGTGATTACATCTTTGTTTCAGGTCAGTGCGTCGCTTCAGCACCAAGACTCAAAGATTTCAACTTTCTCGGTCGTCAGGAAGAAAGCACGTATGTCAGGCGGTGCTCATCTGCACCACGATTGCATCACTCGCTCGTTCAGGTCGCTCTAATTGAGGGAGAATTGTGAAGAATTGAGGCCTAACTCGTAGATTTCCTGACATTTTTTCGAAACACTTTGTCGGAAAAGTGACATTTCCGGCGAAATCTTCTAGCGGAGGGCGTAAAATTCGCTCAAGATTCGGAGAGCTGCCGCTTCAATCCTTTACAGCCCAAATTATTTCCTAGTTAACCACATCTGTTATATTTTACCCATTTCCTGATGAAGGCACATTAATGCTACATTGGGGGAAAAGCAAGCAAAAACAAATCAATATTTCCCAGAAGTAGACTGCATTTTAACTTGAACGGACTCAAGTAGAAGCAACAAAAATAATGAATCATAATGGCAAAATGCTTGAGCATATTTTTATTTGTTTTTATAGTAGCTGTTTGATACCGTAGTGTAGATACCGATTACTATGTAGTGCAGGTCTCGGCTAAAATACATTGCCCCAGAGGACGACTGGAACTTGATCGACCGAAAGCTTGGCAAAAAATAAAGTTGTATTTGCTGATCATCCCTTCAATTGAAAATAATGGAAAATAAATAATCAGAACGTCCTCTGTTCCAAACCACAAGTAAAATTATTGAGCGAACTTAATTTCGTACGTGGGACAATAAAAGATTGATAAAGGAACATAATCCTTCAGAGAAAGAAGCTTTTTGTCTTGCATTTCCAAATACTTTGTGAGATACTTGAACTTCTGAATCCTTCATGTACACGTACTCTACTCTAGATTCATATGAACATTCATAGATACTTACTACGGTTTCACGGGAAAATTCGTGTGTACCTGCTACAGGTTCTTGTGAACACGTATGGACACCTACTCGTATGTACGTATGTACTGTAAACCTTTATGAACATGTACCTTAGATTAATAAGAACATTTGTGTAGGGATAGTTGAAAACGTCAACAGAGTTTTCTATTTATTCATTTCAGCTTTTGCACGCTAGAGCAACGTGTGTTTGCAAGGGTTGGAACGTATTCAACCGAAATAAAATCAACCCCTTGAAAATGCACGCCACTTAAGCGTGTGAAGGCTTGGGTGAATAATTAAAAACCCAATTGATGTTTTCAATTCTCGTTACCAAATGGATCCTGGGGGTCCCCTTTTCAAACAAATGAGCAAATGAAGAACATATGTGGATATCCACGAACATATTGTCATACCCTCGCCTCACTTGAAGGTCCTTTTCCTGCACGTGGGGTCGCAGAGTTGTGCGCCTCAACCTGGAATAAACAAGTGGACTTATTTCAAGTTTGTCACAAAGAGTAGTTTTTTTTCGAATTTGTAAAAGCTCAATTTGACTGACTTCCTCCCAGAGAAATGAAGACAAAGACAAACGGAAGCGCTTAGCTCGCCATTTGATGCAAAAACGTCCTCGACAAAACTCGGCTTACGGACACACCGCCTGAGCTGCCGTTCCAGCGCTCAGAAAAATGCGAGTTTTGTCAAAGAATCAATTAAATTTACGCGCTGAGACAAACTGCAACAGAGACTTGCTTGCACGATAGCAGCTCTACATCGGGGTCGAGCAAAGTTACAGTGAAAAATAAGCAATATTTAATTCTACAGATCAATTATATGGGATTCAGATTTCCTGTTATCTATTTTCTCATTGCAAAACAAAACAAAAATAAGCAGAATTTATTTCTGTCAATCAATGTTATGGGTTCATGTTTATCGCCATCTATTTTCTCAAGGCAAAATAAAGGTTCAAAACACTCGTATAAAATTAATAGAACATATGAAGGTAAGTTGAAAAAGAACAATACGAAAAAACTTTCAGCTGCGCGTGCGTAAAGTACAGGTTTCCACAAAAAAGGAAGTCGAAATTCAGATGCCAAATTAGGCTAAAAATCTGAATTCGAAGATTCCTTGATCCATGCACAGCTCGACTTCTCACCTTGCTCAGTCATTTAGGTTCGTACGGAAACAAGAAGGAGAGCACCAGTCCCGTCTAAGCAGAAATGTAGAACGTGATCGTCAAATTGGAGTAACGACTCGTTTCAATGAATATCTTAACCGATGTTATTTTTGCATATGATTGACGTAGGAACGCTCAAATCGGAAACACAATCAACAAATAAGTCCTTCAATTACAGTTGCCGAGTTTTAGCCAGAATAGCGAGCGTCTTACAGACCGTCCCCTCAACTGCATAAATTGCAACACGAAAGCAACACGAATGTATATTCATCAACTAAAATCGGCAGAGTAATATTCAAGAGCATTCTGTGACATGTAGTTGGCATCGCTGAAAAGCAAGTCCTTCAGAAAAAAATCTAATGAAGGGAAGACTTGTAGTTCTGCAGACGCAGTGTAGAGACGTAGGGGTTGCCTGCACGAATGGGACATTCACTGGGTTTTCTTGAGTCGAAGGCGGCACTGGGGCGACGAGGGCGCTACAGAACATCACTTTGATCGTGGAGAAATTGAATGAGGTAAGCAGCTCATGAGTATTTCTTGGCATTGATGATATTACTGATTTTTTACAGATTCAAGATCGCTCTTCAGCATCACTATTGAAAGCTTTAGATCTGCGTCTGCCGCTCCATTTCATCAGCGGAAATAGTCAATCTTTGAGAAGCGGACGTTCTTTGCTTCTAAAAGAGTTCGTTTACGAATGTAATTTTTCAAATTATTTACCAACATCTGCTGTAATTTTACGAGCGGAAGCGCGCAATGATTTTGTACACGTGTAAACAGTTATTAGGAAGTGATATCATTCATGAATAACGGGATTATATCCAATGAACGAATGAAAATCTCCTTGCTCCATAGACTAATGCAGCAGAAACGAGGTCTATGGGGGCACTGACGGCGTCGTGTCCAGCGCCCAGAGCTTGTGACGTGCACTCAGGGGCGCAGTGAAGTGGGCCTCGAAATAGCGAGCATCTGCTCGGTCCAGCAGAGCTACTCTGAGACCCTGCCCCAGGTGCTAGGAGGTGCTGGCAGGTGAGTGCGAGGTCTCAGGTGGTGTTGGTTAGCTAACCTTTACAATCAGCAGGAAGTACTTACATGCAAAGCTCCAGGTGGTGGCAGGTGAAATTTTGTGTTCTTGTTGTGTCGGTGCAGCTCGCTGGCGACGGCTGGCAGCTAAAGTCTCGTCCTAGAAAACACTGAGGGTTTTTCTCCGAGTTCCGAAAGGGGATGGATGGTCAAGGTCTAGGTCCCAGGAAGTCCTAAGAGCCTATTTTTTGGTGCTAGGAGGTGCTGGGAGACCTATGGTCCTAGTCCCTCCCCAGCGCGCCATGCTGCCTTGATTGAGCCATTGCCAGATGCGCGATTGGAAGGCAGAAGAAGAATTGGCCCATAAAGGCGCTATTGGACTCTGCCAAAGCCCCTCTCCGGCCTCTCTGCGGCATCTGCCGGCTTGTTTAAGGAAAGGTGGCCTCGCAGAGGCGTGCCAATAATGCAGCAGTACACAGCAGCGCCTTAGCTAAGTGAAAATAATGCAAAAGTAGTGCAGAGTAGTACTGTGGCAGTATAAAAGAAACTCCACAGAAATACAGAGTAGCAGCCTAGTGGAAAGATGTAATGCAGCAGTAATGCAAGGTAGCACCGCATTTGGTGTAGAACTTGTGCGGGACCAGTGGTGTAGAAATAGTCCCGCACTTGTATAAAAATGATGCAGCAGCAAAGCACAAGTTACTTCATAGACATTCACGATGAGTCCGAAATAATTCAGCAACAGAAGAGAGATGGAACCGATTCACTCATGCGTCGCCCATTCAAAGCTGCAGCTCTAATAAAATAATTGATAGAAAAGGTACAAATGTTGAAAACGTTGAGAGGGCAAGTCATATAAAACTGGCACAAGAATGAAGGTAAAATAATTTCCTAATTAGAACTTTTGCGAACATACATATTCGAATTACAGAGCACAGGGAATTCTTGTTAGTGTAGGGTGCGATCCATTTGTTACATTGATGTAAATTAGAATGGGAGAAATATTATTTCACGAAATAGAAAAATACAAAAATATGCGCTGAAGTTGTATTGTCAAAGTTTGAACTTGACCACAGTCAGTGTCCAGGTGACCAGGTCACAGGTAACCAGGTCACGTGATCAGATCTGTAAGGGACTCAAGTCACAAATTGATAACAAAATTCAAGCGGTAACTGAGGCACATAGCGCGCGTCAAGGTGGACTCATAGTACGGAAATGAACACAGGGTGATCCAGATCTAGGCCGACTAATTTTGCAGTCATGGAAACAGTAAAGGAATACTTTCCATTCGCATGTGGTAATAAGATGGTAAGTCATACGGTCGAGATGTGCTGCATATTTTTAAAAATACCCTCGCACAATGGCGAAAAAACGACTCTCACTTATTACTTATCTGTTCGTAACTCCAAAATGGTTTAACCTGATGAATGTTCATCGAATGGCGGTGGAAGTGAAACCCCATAAAAGTTTCTAGGGCCATTAGTTACGAAGTTATAAGTATTTGAGAAAAAGGAAACTTTTTTGTGGCCCGCCCTGCATGTGGATTTCGACTTTGACGAATGGCAAAGTTAACGCTAGTGAATGGGAGGGTTAATAGTGTGCGCTGTAGGGGGTGTGTGCGGTGGNCGTCAACTGGATTTTTTCATTTATCGATCCAAGCTTCCGTACGTTTAAGCAGCGTGCATTTGTAAGGAAACAAACCATGAATATTACGGACGTATCAGCTGCGTATCGGTAATCAGGCTGCGTCGTCAGAAAAAATGGTACTGAACTGAATATTAACGAAAAACGGGAGTATGATTACAAAATCAGATTGAAGAAAGAATGTGATTGAAAGAAATTATATAAAATTGATTTAATCTTTGGTTCACATGATTCCAAAATTGTTGTAACTTGCTTTAGAATTCGGAATACATTTAATATGAACGGATCCAGAACACGTCCTGGTCGTACGTGAGCATTTTTAGCTAAAACAAATTTTTGGTAATTCAATCAAAGTTCATTCGGTTGGTCTGGTGGTCCAGTTTCGGCAGTGTGCTTCAACATAAGAGAAGATTGATATTCAATTCAAGCAGAATACTGGCGAAAAGATATACTTCCTTCAACTTGCCTGCTAGTCTCACCTATATACATTTATAACCTTGTCAATTTAATTAATTTACAATATCTCTATTTTATTTTAAATTAATTTTAATCTTGAGAGAGCTTTGACCTTTGCGGAAGGTGTCCATAGGTTTTCATAATAGTTAAATCTTGGGAGATCTCTTACTTTAGGTCTCTCTCTCTTGCTGGCAGTCTTGATGCAGGGAGCAGCTACGCCTCGGTCGGGCGCTGCAGGCTGGTCTTGGGTCTCCTATCATACATACAGTACATATCATACATATCGTTAACCTCTAACTTTAACTTCAAGAGGAGTTCAGTTTAGATAAGATGTAATTTAAATAGAGGCTTATGCAACAGTCGAATGCACCTTAGGCACTCATCATCTTTTATTCGTCCATTTCACACGTCGCGTGTCTTTCGTAATTCGTAACCTGACTGAAGTGACGAGCTATTTCCAGTATCCGTTTTCTTCGATGTCTTAGGTAATTCGCTTTTTTTCGCTATTTCTACGACATTTGTTTGCTTTGATCGGCACAGCCTATTTATGGATGCGTAGGTCCGAAATTTTTGCTGTTCTGTTCCCATGAAAATTCACGCTGCTCAACCGTTCGAAAGCTTAGGTACATGAAAAACAATTGGCATTTTCAACTATTCCTACAAGATCGGTCCTGGGCGTCCCCCATTCTAACAAATTATGTTACAATTTATGCTGTGGAAATCACGGGCTCATTAGTTTTCCATCTCACGCCGTCTTTGATCTGCTTTACAAAACGTCTGTCATTTACGGACGCTCGTCTACGCTGAAATTTTCGTTCCGAACAACCTGTCGCTTGTAAAGTTCCTTGCTCGAAAAGACGCGGCAATTTATGGCGTCAGAGACCTTAGAACTTAATTCGTTCGCTGGGTTTGGATCTGGAAGACCACAAATTCTGGTGTCTACCAAGTCCTGGACTTTGATCTCGGTATCCTAAATACCGACTTTAAACACTCGTTAAAGTTCGCGATGTTTTATCTAGGAACGAACTTTTGTGTCCTTAATGAGTTTTGCTCGATTCAGTGAGCGCTCGAATGAATTCAGCAATTCAGGCATGAACAAAAACAACGCATATGCTTTGAGATGAAGGTCGTTAGAGAGACTACAGAGATTGTTTATCTTCCAGACCTGACGGAGCCGGATGTAATATGTATGATGAAAAAGAAGACGAGGGTATTTCTTTCAGCTCTTGAAATTCTGATTTAATTTACCCGACCAAGTTTCTTGTTCCTGAGAGCGTGACCGGAGAACTTCGTAGCGGGAAAAACACATTTTCTAGTCTCTAGATTATAGTGTTTTTATATTCATCTCGACCTTCTCGACCTATATGTAGAGTGCGTTTACGCATGAAAACTCTAATATCACTATTGAATTTTCACTGCAATTGTAAAGAAATATTTAGCGTATACTGAGTTCAGAATTTTCTAAGACGGATGTAGATTTTAGACAGGCTATGAAGTATTGGGAAAAAATTAATAGGGGGAAGTGATTATTTTGAAGTACGGCAATTGTATATCTCATCAATAAATAACAAGTCCCAGAAATTTTCCCATCTAAGATTAATGAATTTCTACACGTCACTTTTAAGGTTGAAAATTTCTCCAATTTTCAGTTTTGAGATTTGATCATCAGTCTTTACTGCACGCTCCGCCTGCCAACGACGTGGAATAAAAAACTTTGAGTAGGAAATGATTTTGAATCGAGTTTCACAGACATGTCATCTAGAGATTCATCCCAAAAACTCAGTCCATCTGGTGTTGCTGGATATTTTCTGGCACTCTGTTCAAGTCCTCAAAGGCGTTTTCAAATAAAGATGAGCGTAAAATGATTGCGTTTGGCAGCACTAGAGCACTTCTGCGGGCATTAGAGGTGTAAAGAATTTTGCCATTTTTAAGTTCTACCTTTGTTGCACACAACACACTCTCGTAGATTAGTATTCCTCTCTGAATGAAGCGTGAGTGTTGCATCTAAAGTAGAAATTAGAGCTCAGCGACGCTCGGTTTCGCTCCGGTCGTGAATGCTACATTTACATTAGCGGCCGCAGGAGCCGAGCCAGGAATTTCCGTAGCGCCGTTACAAGACTAAAAACTTGAACGCATCGAAACGATACGGTATTTTATCTGAGCGCACTCATGGAAAATCAGATACGAGTTCTAGTTGAAGCGCCCGCCCGCCAATAAAGTCAAAGATAACGAAAATTTAAGACGTTTCGATCTGACGTTTGGAAAATAATGGCGCACCAAATCTACCCGACCATTTCCCTAGGCTCTTCATTAATTTCATTACAACTGAAGCGTAAAACACTTGCAGTGAAAGCCCCGCTGCTGTAGAGCTTCGGAACGATCCCTGCATCTCGATGGTGAACTTAAAACGTACTGAGTTTATTAGTACGATGAGATCGTTCTTTTGGGGTACGGTCTATTTTTGCTCGAAGGACTAGTTTGTTGCAGCTCCGATAATGTGTTGAACATATTTTGTACAGATTTATAAGGCTTATGCCTGTGCAGAAATCGGGGAAAGCTGCGATCGGATATTCAAACTTATAAGCTTTTGAAGTTTTTTATGATTTGGAATTTGCCAGAAGATTTTGGGGCAACTTTGTTTTCCTTTAGTGTCTTTACTCGAGTAAATCCAACAAAATGCTCATTATAAATTAAATGGCTTAAAAATCATTTGAATCTCCTTCCATCAGCCAAGGCCGAGTTTTGATTAATATCTTTTCATATTGCTGATCAAAGTTTACGTATACAGCAGCTCTGTGAGACCGGCGCAAACAAATCCCACGCATATAGAAAAATATAAAATTGGCTACCGAAATAAGAAAAGAATGAGAATGAAAACTCATAATAAATTAAAATCAATCTCTGACCATGCGTCACAAGCGGTAGGTCTAATATGGAGGGAGCCTTGTTTTCTTTAAATGATTTTTAGTGGACTGAAGTACTCGTGGGTAACAGGCCTTGTATGTATAATCAACGCCCCTAAAATGAATTTAACTTTGACTTTATGAGTCTCCAGTTCAGTTCCGCAAAGTGGGTAGCTAAATGAGAAGACGCTCTTAGCCGTGGCATATTTTTAAAAGGTTCCCGTGAGTTTAAATTAATTTCTGTCTCATAAATTTCAAACAGTCCTGTCGGTGATCGATGTGGAATGAATTAAAACGGCTTTTATGATTGACTTTCATGATCACGAAAAATTATTTTAGATAAATTAAACTTAAAATGTACGATTTTTTACATCAGATAAGCTTGAATTTCCTGTATAAATATTCGTAGCGAGTTACTATAAATCGCAGCGAGCTGAAGATAAAATTTCCTCAAATGAAAGTTGTCGGTCACTGGATCACTGGATGGGCACAAGCTCCCCATGTCGGACCCTCATCTAAAGGAAGTGCTTCCCTTCCTCGAGTTGGTGAAGTGCGTCCTGGAGGCCCAGTAATCCTTCGATCTCTTCATCAGCGGCCAAAAGACGTGATAAAAAGAAGGCGCTCCTAACGGCGGCGCGGCCTCCACCAAACGAAGATTGGTGGCGTTCGGGCCCATCTTTCCGTCCTGCCAAGCGGCGTCCAAGAAAGACCGTACGAATTTGGGAGAGGCTTGTAGGGATGTGTTCACCGGCCGACTGTACACCGTACATGATAAGCTGTCTGTTCAAAATTTGTCATGAGATTGGGATTTTAGTTCCGTCTGCCTGCGCAACGTTGAAGTTGAGCCGTCAGTACAAAATTTAGCAAAATATTATAGCGACATTTTCACATGCTTCCTTACAGTAGACAGAAGGCAGCTACTACAGGATTTGACCACAGAACTTGGTGGAATCTCGTCAGTTTCGAATTGGAATTTGAAGAAAGGTCAAAGGATTTAAAGCGGTGAACGTAAATTTTTAGTAAATCGTTGACCTCTCTGGAATTTGTAGGAATGTACCCGGGATGAAATTATAGTAAATTGTCAGCACGAGTGGTAAGATCAGCGCCAGGTCAGTTTCGAAGCTAATTACTTTATTGACTGTTGTGTCAGTGATTAGTAGTGCCAATTATTTCATTTGGCGTTAAAACTTAATTAAGAGGCAACGTGCAAAGAGCCATTCAGAGTCGCGGTCATTGGATTAACCTCGGCTTATTATTCAGGACGGAATTACGGCTCAGAGCGAGAAATAAAGGATTTCACAAACAGCAAAATTTCATTTTATATTTGTGTTACCTAATTCCTGAAGGCCTCGAAGCTGGAAATAAATTCTGAAATTTTAACTTCAACAAACATTCACTTGAAAATATCGTTTGTAATATTTATTTTCCTCTAACAACGAAAATATTACAAAAAATACCTCACTTCAATGGCAGAACTCTGGATTTTATTTCAGAACTTTCAATACTTCTTTTAGAAAATGAAAATGTAATTCTTCTATCAACGAATGTAATATCAATTTTAGCGTTACGTTCCCATGATATGTAGTGTAGCAAGAAGATATTTTGTGGGTGAAGTAGTCGGGTTAGTCATACTATACCCTAGATTTAGTTCGTGAACGCTCGCATCAGCGTGATTACTGTATTCTAAAATAAAACTTTCAAAAAAGAAGTTTTGAAATAACGAGCTCAGATCTAGCGCTTCATATTTGGAAGAAGCGGAGTAAGCAGCCTCTCTTCATTAGTTGTTGAATTCCTTCTATTTAAGGAGAATTCTTTCGAGGTAGAGAAAAATTTGAGGGTGTATTGTGATGCGTTTTAGCTTTTAAGTCAAAACAGAACAAAGAGAAGACATCCTCATTGTTGCTCTTCTGGCAGCTTATACAAATAATGAGCGCTTTTTGAAACCATTGATGCATAGGTATTCTGCCTGGTATTCCAGACCATTGATGCATAGGTATTCTGCCTGGCATTCCAGGCCATTGCTGCATAGGCATTCGGCCTGGTATTTTAGGTTATTCATGCATAGCTATTCTTCCTGGTATTGCAGTCCATTGATGCGTAGGTATTCTTCTTGGCATTCCAGGCCATTAATACATAGCTATTCTTCCTGGTATTCCAGGCCATTGATATATAGTTATCCAGCCTGGTATTCCAGGCCATTGATACATACCTATTCTTCCTGGTAAATCGTAAAGAACAGTTCTATTTACTAAAATTTACCGTTACGTATATCCCGGACCTTACTTTGAATACCTCGTGTGAAGACTAAGCTTGAGGAGCAGCAAACGCCCTCACCGAGAAAGAAGGCGAAGGCACTGCAAACAGATGAGTATCTCTGAATAATATATGACGTCATCCCTTTGGGCACTGTTCTCGAATAATTATCGTCACACGGGATAGAATTATTGGGGATACGCTGAAATCCTATTTACTTGATCGGATTTCGAGCTTCTTTTGTCACGCGATCGGCAGGCGGTAGATGATCGCGTTGCCTAGAGCCCCTCAGGGACTCGTGCTCGAAGTCTTTTAGTGAGCCGCTACTGATTGCTCTAATTCCTCTAATTGGCGATAATGAGCTTGGACGAGAACCTGCCAGCTTACTTTACAATCTTATGAGTCATCGCAAGGCTCTGATCCCGCCTGCCTGAGCTTTGATAGAATCGGAGAGGCCGCGAGACTCTTAGTTTACTTTTGTCGTCGATGAGACAATCCTAGATTGTTGGAATGTTACCGTACTATGTTCTTATTGTTGTCAATATTCCTGTTTAGTTCTAATTACCATCAATGTTATAATTACTTTCAATGTTCCATCCAAAAATGCGGTGATTAATTTCATAGTTACTACCCAACAAATGTCATAATTAAACGCCATGTTACCGTCAATGTTCTTGGTAACATCCGTACAGTTCAAGCGATGTTCTTATTAATCTAAACAATTCAACAAGGTAATGACTCAATTATCAGTTTCTCAGCTGTAATGCAGCAAATTTCAGCATTCAATGAAGTGGTGCTGGACCTGAAGGTGAGTGGAAGAGATGAAGGGGTGAAGGGCCTCAATTGGAACGCCGTAATTTAGAGCGCAGGCAGAGCGCAGATTCCCAAGTGCGATAAAGTCAGAAATCAGTCGTGCGAAAGGGGGCGATTATTACGGTTCCATTTCAGTGCCGTCATTTCAGAGTGTTTTTTTCGGCTGGCAAAAGGTACAAAGTACCATTTCTAGTAAGTCAAGTACCATTGCTAGCAGGTCAAGTACCATTTCTAGTGAGTCAAGTACCATTGCTAGCAGGTCAAGTACCATTGCTAGCAGGTCAAGTACCATATCCTCCAAGTATTCAAATGAAGGTAAGCGTGACGTCATTGTTTTCGAATAGCACAGAATGAGTAACAGAATTTCCTTTACATCTATGATTTCCCATTCCCTTCTACTAACCGTTTTTTGGAAGGAGCCGAACATGGACCTTTCATGTAAGACTAAAAATGTACTTTAATGTATTAACACCAATAATTCAACTAAATGATGACTCAATTATTAGTTTTTTACAAGTAAATGCAGTAAATTTCAATAGTTGCTTAGTGGTTCCTTTTAAAACAATATGCGAGTTCAATGAGAACTTCATCTACATTTATCACCTCCTTTAATGCGCTATTTTCCGGCCAAGCCAATAAACAAAACCTGGCTTCTCGAACGCGAGCGTCCCGTGCTGTCTGCGGCCCCCTGGCGACGTCTCAGCATTTCCAGCACACACAAATGAAAGACTAATCTGGTTGCACTTTTTCAGCGAAGGCAATACCGAACAGGAGCATTTTTGTCTCACCAGTAACACTGGAAATTTAACTCTTCGGAATGCTGCAAACGCGAACGTGATGTGCACGAAATACGATGTGCAGTACCGTCGCGCCCCGCGTTTATTGAGCGCTAGAACGCTTCCAGCAAACAACCGGGCAATCAATCCACTCATTTATTTATTAGCGTGCTCTATTTACATTTTACGACAAATATTTCCCATGCGATTTGATGCTTTGCCCACGTTGATAACTCTCCAAGTTTGAGACGACTGTAGAAGGGTTGTAATCTGGAATCGATCTAACGCTTTTTCTTGAAAATTTCAGGACAAGGAGTTAAATGTAAAAACACAAAGAGCCGTTACGGAACTATCTGGAAAGCTAGATATTTATTTTAGCTTGTCTCTGAAGTAAGACAATTTGATCAACAGCAAGTATGTTGTTACGTCAGGAGTAAAATTATACATTCAATAATTTCAGATAACCTATAGGTTGAAATAGGCCACCTTTTCACTGCTCTTTTCATTTGATAATGTATGCACACAATCATTCAGGGTTAATTTATAACTTTACGCGCTTAGCATTTAATTAAGAATCAAATTCGAAGTTTGAGCGCGACTTCCGCCCGTAACTTTAAGGTTGTAGTCCTACTGATCACCACCAGAAAGTTCTTTGAGACTTGCACAGTTTAATTCTATGGCCATAATCTTACTGACTGGAAACCCGATTGTCCTATGCTCTGTATGTGACTGATTTCGGAATACACTATTTTTCTTTTGTTTCTTTATGGAGGGGACGATTGTACTTTTAACTTACAAGTACGAATATAAGTTGCAACATGAAGAAGCCTGGTTATAGAACTAGTTTATTGGTCCCGTTAGAAAATTTATTACCTAATATTGTTTTTCTTGTGCATGAATACTGGCCAAAATTGACACATTTAACAACCAAGTTTAACCTCTTGACAGAGTCAAAAATGATTGAAATAGTTCTGTTAGATAGCCACAAAGTCTAAGTTGCTTTCGAATAATTTTAAGAGATAGTAACTACAGAAGGGTGGCACCGGCGACTTTCCAGGGGAGGGCAAATCTAACATCCTATCAGATGCAGCAGATGTAGCAGATGTAGCAGATGTAGCAGATGTAAATCTAACAGATGTAAATTGCCTACACGCTCTCACCTGACCGCTACCTTCTTACTAGCACAGTCATCCCCGCAAAGAGCGTTATATCCATCCACTAAAACCCGCTCTATTTTTTACTCTATAGCACGCGATGTAAAGTACGACCGTAGAGCGGTTGTTTACTGGAATCGATCTAGCGCTCTCAGCGGAGGAAGACTTCACCTCCTGCTAGCATTGCCGGACGGTTGCCTGGTCTACCGCCTGTGCCCAGCAGGTCAGTCACACCTGCCAGTGTCCCCTGTCCTTTTTGGAGTGCCTCCCCCCTCCCACCCCAGGGGGTACAGGATAAGCAATAGTGTTAGGCAAGTTAGATTTGTTGGTCTATCGCATGCTAGGTGGAAGGAAGGAATGGCGACGGAAAGGATTTCTGTTAGGTCATTTCAGCTACAGATAGGCCTTCGGGATTTTTACTTTTCGTACCCACTTTAATTTTATAATTTTCACACTCTCTTCACCATTATTTCATTTTTTTTTCTCCCTCTTAATCCTTAAATTGCTATTTCTATTTGTAAAAGATCTTGTATGGGAACAACCTTTTGCATAGATTCACCGTTTTCTACAGTCCATGCCAATTGGTCACTTGGTTTTTGGTGCGATATAGTCCGAGTCACCATAACCATAACCTTAAAATAAGTAGTGGTTGACATATCATATTGACTCAGTATCATAAGTAGACATTTATGTATTACAGGTTTCACATGACTGTTACTATCATACGCGAGGTTTCTCTCACTACCACCATTTTATAAGAACCACTTCACCTACACCAGCTCCAGATTACCTCCACCACTTCATCTATACCACTTCACCTATGCCACTTCACCCACACCACTTCACCTACACCACTTCACCTACACCACTTCACCTATACCACTTCACCTATGCCACTTCACCTACACCACTTTACCTACACCACTTCACCTACACCACTTCACCTATACCACTTCCCTTACACCAGCTCACCTACACCAGCTCACCTACACCAGCTCACCTACACCAGCTGGGCAGCACCATCTCCCTCTGACCGGTACGAAAACCTTCTCATTAAAAGTCCAGCTGTTGAGAGGCTGAAGGATCTTTTTAAGGGCGTTCATTCGTCAAGCTTGAGCAGATCGATTACTCGGTCAGAGGCAGAGTGACGTAAGGCAGACTACAGCCCCCTCGTAGTTACATCACTTCAGTTAAGCCAAGACAGGCGCCCTCTGTCGGAACATGACGGCTACAGATGAGGAGCTACGGCAGGACGTACACAGATTCCTAAGCCCGTCAACTTCACGCCTGGAATAACTAAAATTTGACGTCTACTTTGGTAATTTTTTGTGGATTGCAACACGTAAGAGCCACTTCAGAGCTTGAATAATTAAAATTTTGGTTCAGCTTGGCAACTTCTTGCAGACTACGACACGCGCTAGGCAGTTTACACTGAAGGCATCAAACTGTTATTGATGTTAGCTGGAATTGCTGTTTGCTTTCGTCATTAGGGTTTGCGAGGAATCCGAGGGTGAATAACTCAATTAAGATGCTAATGAGCTCCTTGTTCTACTCCTGATGACAAGTCAAATGACCTCAGCAGACTATTGTACTTTATTTCACCATTTCATACAGGAAACACAATATTTCCACGAAATAATTGAATGCAGCCCAATGAAGCAGTGGTACTGTATGTACAATTACCTAAATTGAAAATTCAGTCACTTCCTTTATAAAAGTTACTTCGTGGTGTGCAGAGTTCTCGAAAATTTCACGGTGAAAATGTCAATAAATCACTGAATGCTCTATATTCGGTAGGATATTATAAGTAGGCTTCAAAAAGCTGAGGGCGAGCGGGTGAGAGAACTCTGGCAGCAGGGAACCGGTAAACAAAACATGGCTCGTGTAATTGGATACACGTGTCCATTCTGTCTGTGAAATGTCGTGTGCTTGGTAGCCTCTAGTACACAAACAATAATTTCACATCGGTTAGCTTGCTATGTACAGGCGCCAAATACAGGCGTATCTCTGGCAGAGACATTGCATGAATCCCACACCTGTGTATGTGAAGCATGCAATGAACATCTTCCCTCACATGAATAAGATGACCTACTGGCACACTCTATCACTGGTGTCATTGTGTTCCATCCTAGCTGCGGATAGCTGCCGATGCAAACTCTAATAATCAAAGTTTAATTTCCATCGAAAGCTGATGGTCGCAGGTGCACCTGGAGGCCGATGAACTCGGTCCAGTCTCCAAGGTGTGTCCGAGTCCGCCAGTGAGGTCTCCATGTAGTCTACGGCCTAATGACATTTAGTCTCTGGGTGTAAAGTTCGAATATTTTAAATACACGTCAGCAGTCATCTATTATGAACAACTGCGAAATGTCTTTTATGTTTTTATTCTGTTTACATTCTCAAACTTCGAAAATTTCATTTCCCTCTGCAGTTTGGTGCTCAGTTTTTTAAAATTTTTACACCCGAGGATACGAATAAGATAAAGATGGTATACCTGGTAAGCTGAAGATAGAACAGAATAGTATATGGCCAGCAGAAGATAGAATAGTAATAGACTAAAACGGTACCTGACCCTGTAGAGTATCAGCAATACCAGACACGGGTTCTTCACTAACTTGAACTGAAAGATCTATTAGGAGTAACTTGCTCTGATGAAGTTAAAAAGTTCCTTGAGAGGTCGGGTGAGGCAAGGGAGTCATTTGAACTGTACCAGTAACTGCTGAAAATTTTCGAACTTGAGAGTGAATCCTTTTAGTTAACTTTGTTGATGAATAGAATAGTGAAGTCTCCATTGTTATTTATTGAATCTTCAAAGTTTTGTAAGGCAATGTCAAAATATACCCTTCAGTATTCAAACGTCATAGTTAACGTGATATGCATGCATGATTACGTTCTACTTTGATATGTGGTTTACATGTTTCATGTATGTATTTGTAATTAAGTAGTCCAATGAAACATTCATGAAATACATGAACTTCTGAAAATGTAATTAACATTTGTTTTCCTTTCAGGAAATAAATGAACTAAGAAAATTTATTTGAATTTTGTCTGATTGATGACTTCAATTAAAGTGACTGACTGATTCATTATCCATTATTTTGATAATTCTTTATCGAAGTAAATTATAAATGAAGCAAACTCTAAATAAAGATGCACTCTTTCCACCTATAAAATAACTTTTAGTGCCCAGATTTATTCCAGAAAATAGTTAAAATTTTAAAATTTACAATTAGCAAATAAAACGGAGCAACACTGAAACAATCTAACCTATTTTGGATCTATTATATATATACTTGATAATAATAATCAAAATTCATTTAAACAACTTAGAAATTTACAAAATCATAAGATTTAAGTGTAGGTCGGACGAGAAAATAGTTTTATGATAACCGTATCGTGCAGGTTCCGATATTTCAAAACATTAATTCTTTATATACATCAACAAAGAATTTCGAAATTAAAAGTTCCAAATGATACCAAGTTGTGTTGGGATTTTTAAATCCATTTATTTTCAGTTACCCTATCAATTTTTTGAGCCACTTTGGTTGAAGCTAAAAAAGCTTGCAAAAATCTCACCATTTCAGCACCACCTTATCGATCAAACTCACTTCTTACCCAGCATCTGCAAAGAAGAAACTAAATCTACTCACAATTTTTGCGCAACGTTAGAGAGGCAAAAATGAACTAAGGTTTTTCTCATATGTTCGCCGCTCGCCTGAAGTTCCTTCGATACAAGCATTATCGTTCTCCTCTAACCTAATGTTCGATACCGCCACCAAAAACCGGCCAGCAGCGCTGACCTTACTCCGAATCTTCAGTGCATCAGGATGTTCAATACCGACTACAAGAACTACAGAGCCTCGTGTGCATTATTTCCTTGAACCATTTTCGATAATGTTTCTGGTAAAGAAACACCGGCTCCGGCTTCGCTGGCAAATGGAAACCTTTTCCGATATGAGCTCCAGTTTATTGCAGCCTTAGTAATTAGATTAGCTTACTCACCGCAGGGAGGTCTTTGTTTGGTCTCGCCCCTGGTTTCTCGGCTTTTTTATCGGTTCAATTATAACTGGATGAAATCCAGTCACGCTTGCCACTTTATTCTTTTCCTAATTTTCACCAGGTCTTAACTAGCAGGTGTAAGTCAGAGCAACAAATGATGAAAACAACATTGTGCTGCGAATGCTAAAGCGACTTAGTAAGGTGCATTGAATGGAAGCGGATATCAAACTGCGACAAATATCATATGAATCGCCGGGAAATATGAGAAGAAATATAGAGCCCCGAGCATCTGTATGTAAAAGTTCAACAGGGACTCCTAAAATGCAAGCAAAATGCAATGGAAAAATGTACCTGTAATCATAAAAGTGGAGAAAAATAGAAGTACTATCATTAATTCATCATTTTTTACTTGTATATTCACATTATTCGTTAAATTTAGTATTACTGCCATCAACTTGAAAGAGCTGATAAGACGAAACTGGCGTACCTGAAATGTGCGAGTTGGCTTTAGCACAGAAAATTTTCGCATTCGTTATTAGAGCTGGGATTCATTTCCCTTCAGTAGCGTTAGGGGATAATACCCTGCGAAAATAGTGCTGATATGATAACCGAAGTTATCTTCTCTGCAACGAGGATAGTTAAAAATGATACTAACAGTTTTTCTACTCATTTGCGAAATGATGAGCCTACAAAATGGAGTTATAAAATGTGCAAAAAGGCATTTGTATTTTTTATTTGTCAAATTTTTCAATACGGTGCAACTTTTTTCAGCATCCACAACTTTCCGGAGACGTTTGAAAGATGATTCATTAGGGTAAAAAATATATATTTTGTCCCATTTTGGCTTCAAATTGTACTTTTACTATCAATGTTTGAAAATTTGTTGATAGGGAAACAGAATCATATTGCGAGTATAAAGCGATAACCGAAGACCAGAGGTTCAAGTCTGGGGAAAATGGAGGCAATTTTTTTAGATTTAGTAAGAAGCATGGGACTTCAGCAAGACATGAGTAAATTTTTTGTGTATTTCTAAAATTGTATTCATAAGTTTGTCCATTCTGATACTATTGTTTCAGAAATCTGTAAAAACAAGCGCAGTGTAACATGTGGAAAATGATAGAGATATCGTTTTACGAAAAAGCTTTAGCATTAAAAACATTCTTACGCTAATTTGTGAGCTTCTGCGCATCATATGTGTCAATAGAGATAGTGTGGCTTAAATGCTTTGAGAGTATCATTCGAGAACTATCTGATGTACAACGTGTACAGGTATTGCTCGTGTTAAACAGTGTGTGCAGCGCGAACAAATTTATTCCTGACGTAAGTAATGAAGCAGTGGCTATTAACGCTCAGTCTCAGGGGTTCCATGCTAGAACTGTACAGTCTCATTACACACTTATATGATATTTGAAGCGGTTCAAAATTTTTCACTCTTTTTTCTCAGTCGTATTTCAGCGGCTGACATTTTATGCTAATTGCACCTTAAAATCCAACTCAATTTATTCTATTAAACTTCTACAGCATCTTATCCGCACTCAAAGCTAACTCGAAACGAACTTGATCCACGTTCGTCGTGGCTACGGAAAATGTTCCGAGGTCGTGTGGGAGGCACGAGTCCCGCTGGGAAGAAGCGCTGGCAAAAGTCATCCTTCTCTTGATCTTTTGCCTGAGAAGTCGTGAGCAAAGCGTGCCATTAGCTGGCTGCTAAGCGACATCCGAGGGCTCATCCTTATCGTAACGGGCAGCTACAGCGCCATCTCACGCTCCACAGGTCATAACCAGCGCAGTTGCTGTTAGCGAGGCCCCAGCGCGGAATATCAATGCCTTCCACTTCCCTTTTCTCGAATGTCTGCCTATGTCAAGCGTTCACGTTCCTAAGCAAGTGAACGGATCGAAGAGTAAATGTGTGAGTTCAATACGTGTGCTTGCACTTATACATTAGGAGATTTTTAAATGATGTGTAAGGTATGACTTGTCAGCTATATGAGTTGAACAGGTAGCAGTGTTTAGGTACATTTCTAGCAACACATACCTGCAATAAAGATCTAAGCGTCTAAATATCTCAGCAAGTAAGGAGATACCACAGCTAAAAAAGATACTTAGCAATAGATGTTAGATAATAGGCTAGATCTCCAATGATTAGACGTTTCAGAGCTCTTTGTCATCTGAACAGAAGTAGCTGAAGTGCGACCTAAATATTGAAGTTTTTATCTCATTTCAGGTACACAGAGTCGCTCGGTCATATTTGTGCACAGTTAAACAAAGAACATGAGGAGCTACTCTTGCCTCACTGGAACCTGGGTGTTGGAATGGATGGAAGGCCAGACAAGTTTTGGATTTCAGGCTGGTAAATCAATAACGGCAGGCTCCGAGGCGATGGATAGCAATTACCGCGCTAAAGCTCTTAGAAGGCAAGTTGTGCGAGGGTAGCATTCTGGGAAGAGGTGTTGTTAGCGTGATCCAATCAGAGCTGTACACTGAGATCGTGTTTGGTTGCGCAGCCCTGTGGCTCGATGACAGCGACTTTGTCGATAATTGCGATTGCCCCAGGACGGTTACTAAAGACAGTCAATTAGTGCATAAATTATATCAATTATTTTCACGCACAAAAATTGTGGTCGTTTTTTAATTTTATTCAAAAGTGCTTGGATCAAATTACATAAAGCAAAATGAAACTCCAAGTTGCTTTCAGAAGCGTAAAAAATTCGGCGTTCTAACTTTGACTGTTTTCGGAATGAAATCTTGTATTTCACTATGAAATCGGAAAAATTGTGCTCCTTACATATATTGTCTTTGAATATCAGTTTAAAAAAGCCGTTCGAAAAACTTTTCGATTGCGATTTAGAGGAATTAACGCTCAAAGTTTGCCTATTTGAGCAGTTTTTGCTAATGATGAAGGCTAGTTCGCGCACGCTACGGCACCGACCAAATTGGATCTCAGTTTCGTCTCGTCCTGAGGAATGTTCTTATTTCCATCTGCATCATTCTGTCAATATTTCTCGATTCTGGAATTCTGAAAATTTCATTAGTATGTGCACGTATTGCTTCATTCTGCGTCAGAAATGTTTCCCAGGATCCCTTCTAATTCTCACCGAATTCAATTCGAGGAATGCAGAGGATACAAGAACACATATGCATATTTTAGTTAAAGTGTTTGAATATTTTTCATGATAGAACGACTCGCGTTCCTTGCGTTTAATTTGTTAGTTAAAGCAAAATTATGAGATGAACGCTGACGCCATTCGTTTCTTGTAAGAGAGGACAGACCAAAACAGCACAGCTCAATGCACCGGACAAGTTGCTTGTAGAACATCATTTACTGAATAAAATAGTACATCGGTAGTCATTCCTACACACGCAGATTACCTCAGTACAGCACTAAGAGCTATAATTATCATTTCGCGGGTTAGATATGCAGGTTCCCCCCAGTAGAGGACTAACAACAGCTGTGATTATCACTCCCCAGATGTTATGGGAAAAAACAAAGCGCAAACATCAAGCAGCTACACTGTGCCCGCGGCCCAAACACATTTGATGCCGGCCGAGTAAAATACTCTGTATATTGAAGTTGCGGCACCCAACAGACGCGATTGAAAGCTGGATGTGAGAGGAGGCAGAGGCTCGAGGCATGCTATGCAAATACAGTAATGGACACAGCTTCGAACCTCGAACGGGGCTCCTGCTAAGGAGGAGCTGGGGATGTCCTGTTCCTATTGAGTTACCTCACCGTGAGATGGCGTGTCCAGAGCTACGCCAGACGCACTCAGGAGTTGTAGAGGATGTTCACGTCGTAAATGTTCAGTGTGTTGCTCTTCAGTGCGTGCTGTCTACTCCTAAGATACTCCAGACTGCGGCATCCAAGCGTCACCACTACGGTCCATTAACCGTCTTTCCCTCTAATTTTCAGAGACTCGATGCTGCTTCTTATCAGGTGGTCCCTACTAACGATTAAGCTGCTAGCTCTCACCTAACAATTGCAAACCATTTAATGTTTAATGTATCTCAGCAGAGAGATAAAAGACCGCATACACACTTGAGCATATATCCAGATTTAATCCACTGCCTGATTTACTCTCATTCACCTATTCCTTTTTTTTTGTGTCGCCAATGGTATCGCCTCCAGGAATCGTTTGAGACAAGGTCCGTGGCTCAACAGTGACCAAAATCCTTTCTGACCTGACAAAACTGGAAGGAGAACGGGAATAAGAGGAAGAAGGATGAGAAGAAAAAGACCTGCTCGGAGACTTTTTATCTTGTCTTTCAGCTACAGTGCACATGTTAAACTCATGTCATATTTGAAGGTCAGATCCGTTCAACAGTAATATCTAAATTCAATTCAGATACAAGCGTAACTCTTTCTAATTTGATCCAAAGGAGTTTCGGAGTGTATATGATACATTTATGAGCTTCATGCAGCGGCGGTAACTTTACGCAGCGTTCGATGCAGCTGCCGCAGTAACAGCTTCAAAGCTTTCTTTATTGACTTTTTCATGGTTTTGACCGAGGTACTCAGAGTAATTAGTGATCGTGTAGCATTGATACTGAAATAAAGCGATGTTTCAAATACTTGTAATTTTTGTTGGTGGGATTTGTGCATGTAGTACATTATCGGGCATGTGTTAGATTTCCTCGATCGCACTCAGTTATGCATAATCAAAATTTAATGCACCACAGCAATGGTTTGTAATAACGTTGATTTGAAAAGCACTTTAAAATGAATTACAAGTTTTAAACTTGCTACATAAGCAATAAAGGAACGAAGCGAATCTTACACTGCACTGTAGGCTTTCCACAGATATTCCAAAGTGCAACACTCGTTTCGAAATTGTACTACCATCTGACGTACAGCTCGGTCATGTGAAGTACAAAACAGAAAATATATTCAAATCCAGGCTTGCAGACACCTGCTCCCAGGCATCCTGTGACATTCCCGATCAAATTCCTGCGAGCAAATGCGCCGAGGCATCGATAAGTTCTCTTTGTTGGACGCCTTGTGATGCGAGACCTGAATAACAAAGCAACTGGCCTGGATATCTTCAAAGAAATTCTTAACATGATGAATTGTCAGGAGTGTCAACAAATGATGCAACGGGCGCTGCCGATCAACGGTGACTGACGCTCAGTTCTTTTGAAACAAAACTAGCCATCTTTTCAGAGTTGATTCACGTGCAATATTTTGAAAGAGATCCTTGTTTGTATCACCTTAGAAAGTATTACTCGATGTGCAGGTTGTTAGATAATATCTTTCAAGTATACAATAAAGTCTAGTTATATCAATTCACAAGAAATCCTAAAGTTGATTTCTTCAAATTTTCGTTCCCGTCTTATATCACTTATTTAAAGTAAACATTCTACAAAGACCTATGAAATTAAAATCTCGGTTATCAAGGCCCGGCATCACGGGCTCCATCATGGCTTTTCCATCAAACGATGAGAAGTTGCCGGCCAATTTCACGCGGAAACTCCCCTTTCACGGGCCGTCGCTCGGTAAAACGAGCCCTTTAATAAATTCATCGGTGCAAAAATGTGTCACGAGAGAAGTTCGATTTGCTCGCAAAATTGACAACATCGTTATCATCATCACCATCATTATCAAGTTCTTGTAAGTCTTCTCATACAGGGGGATGAGAGAACATCCCGCCCCAGCGTGATCGAAGGGAAAGTTTGGTCCTAAAGCCCTAAAATTGCCGTCGTGTGTTAAGGTTCCGTCGTTCATGGTCGTGAGTGATGGGATTTATGGAGCCATATTACATAAATTCACTTCGGAGATTCACAAGAAATTCGACAGAGTGCTAAAGTGAGGGTCTCGAGCCTTTCAACGTTGTTGTTTACGTTGGTCAGCGCGAATTTAAAACCCGCGTTTGCGACGCAATCATGTTACTATGTGAGCGACGTATCGTAACGAAATTTTATTCAGTGAATTGAAAGTCAGGAAATCTTCACAACGTTGAAAAATTCAAAATAAAATCATTTTGAAAATCTTAATCTCTTAAAAATGTAAAAGCAATTTATATACCAGGACGCTTAGAACTTTTCCGTTATCACATTGCCGAGAAATTCTGCAACGGAAACTATCAACCGAATGACGAAAATAGGATTTGCAGAGGCAATTTTTATGTAAAACTACTGCTGCTGGTATTGTGCAGGAGTTTCTAACGTTTGCGAAAGCAAATGAGAGAAAACTGTTTCAAAAGTTTCCTAACCTTTACGGCATGGCTGTCTATTGCCCATTTATTTCTAAATGTACTGACCAGAATAAGTTTTAATTTATTTTTTGAAGCTAATCGTTGTAATTCTCGTATGAAACTACTACTGTGATAAAAATCCTGGCATTATGAACGTGGGTTTTGCCTCTATTCTTGTACTCAGAGCTAGACAATATAGACCATCAAACAAAGAGATCTTTTGTTCAGTCGCGGCAAATGTAATGTCTTGACTTCAATGACACATCGCGCGTACACAAAGCGGGAGTTACGCGCTGCGTAATTGAGAAAATATACCGACAAAATCCGTAACAAACTGTTGCGTAACAAACGGTTACGAGGCATCTATTCAGCTGTGAGATATAGTCGTCCTTGGACGAGTAAATATTTCACGAGAGCTCATTGACTGGTCTTTAGGCTCATAAAAAATAAAATAAAACAATATGGCAAGAATTATTCTCATATTTTTTTTTCACTGATTCGTGTTTCTGCCAATCATACGTACTGAGTCGTGATGCAAGTACGAGTGTGCGACAGCTCAGTGAGGGACTCCACGGCTCGATACTTAGGCCTAGACGGTAAATTCTGATCGGTTGAATGATTTGTTGTGAACTTACAGGTATAGTTCGAAAAGTTTAACTCTTTCACATTGTTTTCCTGATTGAAATTTTCCATTGGAATCTTTTCCTGTATTTCTCTCATATTTTGTATCCGTTGATGTCTTAGTATTTTCTTTTCCTGAGCTCATATTAGTTTATGCGTTTTGATTCTGTAATTGCATATCTTCAAGAGAAATGCATAACATTCCACGCTCTATCATTTTTGGCACTTTAATTTTTTTCACCTTCGAAATGCGACAAGATTTTTGTGTTTCCATATACATATCTCAATCAAACGTTCAAACCATATATTTTACCACAAACTCAACGTTGTACCACGTGCACAGCTAAAGTCGATAAACAGTTTTTCGTAAAAGAAAAAGTTTCCTTCTTTAGGAGTTTGAAAGGACACGTTTATTCCGATAACAGTTCCCCAGTGAGATGAAATAGATTACATGCCTTTCGTGAGGGCCTCTGTCACTGGAAACGTTGTCATGTTTCCCTGCTTTGACGCAGGGACAAAAGCGAAGTAATCATCGCTCGAATAAGAACACAGAAGATGACGACTAATCAACGGTGCAAGCCCATGGGAGCTGGAGCGACTGCACACCCAGTTTTACTGAGCTCAACTTAAGGGCGTTGCATTAAATTATTTTACACCGCACTGCCCGTCTGATTGCTCAAAGGGCTGTGCGAGTAAAGCTTTCTTAGCAAAGTGTGATAAATGACACTCTAATCCAGAGTGGGGCTCTGGGAGGCATGGGATACGCTACTTAGGTGGTGTTTACGGAGAGCTGGTGTAATCCCTAGTCATTAGGAAACCACTGCCTCATAATCTTGCAGCTTTACGATGAAATCTCGAGATATTTAAAGAGGGCTGGATTTAACCTGCTCCATATTATTCTAAACACATTCACCCGACATGTTTGATGATGATGTTAAATGAAGATTTTGTTGTTGAAGTCAGGCTTTGTATGAAGCGATCCAAAACATTGCTTAAGTGAATCAATACAGCCTTAATGCTTACAATTTTACTCTAATATACCGCAACAGCTGCACTTCGACCTCGACCCTTACATGCACCTACCTGTCCGGAAATGTGCAAAGTAATCAAATTTGATTTTGTACGAAGTGGAGGGCTGGTGGAGTCCAGAGTTGTCTGTGAGCTCACAAGTTAAATGCCTACACACAGATATCAGTATTCTGTTTGAAAAGCTGGAAGCGGATTCTGAATTCGGAGAGGCAATTCCGGATGGCAACACCGAAGTGAGGATTTTTTCCCGTTGACAATGTGTTGCAGCTGAGAGCTCGGAAGGTTACGTAAATTATTCATCTTGGGATGCTTCATTGTTTTTCTGTTCTTGAGAAATGTTGCATACATGCAAATAATTTGACATGTTTGAATGCTGAGTGCCAGTTGCGTCAGTGTGATGGAATAATGAAACTAATCTAGTGTCGTGTGCTTGTGAACCATTATATTGATAATGTGGAAATTAAATTTCTTGGGGATGAAAGTTCACTCTTAACTTTAAAGCATTTTTTATAAAAAAATTCATAAAATTCGCAGAAATTATTCATAACTTACTGATCAGCAATATCTGATGATTTTAAACAGATTCGGTCATAAATAAATGAATTCACGATGGAATATATAAAAGATAATGAATAGAAATAAATTTACTAAAACTGTTGTCGAAAGTTTGATACAAGCATGAAAGATTACAGGATATACTGTTGTTGTGGGGCAATCGCTGAAGAATATACGGGAATATGGGATTATGTTTTTTCATCAGAGTTTGAATGGGGCTGGAGCCTTTACATCGTTTAAACGTACAAAGTATGTTCGTGGTAACAGTGCTCAAATAAATGATTCATGTGCAAAATGAGGATCAGTTACAAGTGAGTTAATGTGAGGTGCAAATGTTGCTTAGAAAATATCATATTCGCACGCTCTAAAGAATTAGCTTTCTTTCCCTTCCTAACAGTCGTGGACTTTTGCCCTTGAAAACTAGGCGCAAACTGATCATTTTTCCAGCGGTTGTTGTGGATCGATGAAGCTCGTGCAAGTCTTGTGTCCGTGAACTAAGCTACTCGGCCTCCACAATTCCTGCATGAGGAATTATGAGTTTTTTCTATGTACGAGCGGAGGTTGAACTTAAAATTCACAGGAAGGCAGGCTGTTTTGTTTCTGTGATCTTGAGAAATCGGTGATGTCTTTCAAATTCCTTTCCTAAATATAGTCCAGTAAAATTCGCTATTCGTGTTCAATTAGATAGCAGATTTATGAAACAAGAATCAGAACTTTACCGAGTTGGAGCATGTGGGAAAACCACACGAAAAAAGCTATACTTTATCGCTCCCTTGAGACGCAGCATTTTTGAGTCAATACTCAAGTTTGCACGCCCAGATTTCGTCTCGAATTACACGAGGCTACTGACGGAGGCGTGACGGTGAGGCGGGTGGCACACGAGTCGACCTCGCAGCACAACTCACACCGCTCTGCAACACCTGCCTCTCACGACTTCCACAGCACAAACACACACTGCAAGTGGTGCAACTTCTGGAAGATTTACTGCCTCAGTTTTTGCTCCTTGGAACTTGCCAAACAAAACAACTCCCCTAAGGCCTCAACTGAAGATTCAGACGTCGACAACTTGACGGTGATACTGACCCAGGATTTCTGCTCGTTTCTTCTTTCCTGCCAGAAAAAGCTCAGCAATTCTGTGCAATTTCTCGCTTGTTCGTGGCTGGCTCTCTTTAGGAAGAAGGATAAACTCGCGTTGTTGTAGCGCTCGATGTGAACAATAAAGCGGCAAGAGGAACCATGGAATTTTCTCCCCTTTTGCCCAGTGGTTTCAAATTTATTATTAATTCATGAGCGTGCCAGCAAAGTCTGTCAATCGAGGGGTGGATGCGAGGTCTGTTGTGTGAGTGCTTTCTCGTATAAACACTCGTGCTTAATGTAGATATCGTTAGTGCTTTGTAAAATATTTTCAAATTTTCAGATGAAAAATAGGACAAAGAGAAAAATATCGAAAGAAGTCATATTTTAAAATTACCTATCCTACATATAAAATATGACTTCTTTCGGTGCTAGTTTCTTTTTCCTAGTTTTCATCTTGAAACTTTTTGCCCCTGGTAACGTAAACTCATTTGGATATTTTCAAATCTGGTGAAATTAGCATTCAGCTATTGGAAGTATAATATCAAAGGTGCATGTTGTAGTAAGAATTCCGAAACTTTGAGGCTGTTATCACTGTTGAAACCGGAGTGTGCAATTACAAATCTTTTTTCTTGATGCGGATGCGTCCGTAATTCGTCTCCCGTGCCTCTGTGACGAGGCTACGGCGTAAATAAAATGAAAGTACTGTCGTCCGCGTCTTTTGGTAATGCTGGGAGGCTTACAGCTTCAAGGGAATACGAGTTTTCTAAATGTTTAGTCGCACGCAAATACAAACCACTGTGTCACATTTAAAGCACATGAATTTACCGTTTCCCTCTTAAATTGACTAGTAAAAACTTTTTTAAGCTTTAAGACAACTTTCTTCAATCACAGCAACAGCAAAAGGAGCAATTCGATTTTGCATAAATTAATGAAATTTAGCTCGCGGAACTGAAATTTTAATGACTTCATAGGAATAAGAATGAAAAATCGAATCATGGTGTAAAATGAAGACATTATTGAAATGAAATTTTAAAACAGTGCAAAAAAGAATGCTTTTCGTGAAGGATTGTTGGTCGCAAATACCCTGACAGATCACAGCACTCCAGGTGTTAACAGGTGTACAGTTGGGGTACAATAGGTGTCAACAGGTGTTAACAGGTGTACAGCAGGGGTACAATAGGTGTTAACAAGTGTACAGCAGGGGTACAATAGGTGTTAACAGGTGTACAGCAGGTGTACAATAGGTCTTAACAGGTGTACAGCAGGGGTACAATAAGTGTTAACAGGTGTACATTAGGGGTACAATAGGTGTTAACAGGTGTACAGCAAGGGTACAATAGGTGTTAACAGGTGTACAGCAGGGGCACAATAGGTGTTAACAGGTGTACATCAGGAGTACAGTAGGTGCTAACAGGTGTACAGCAGGGCTACAATAGGTGTTAAGAGGTGTACAGTAGGGGTACAATAGGTGTTAATAGGTGCACAGTAGGAATACAGTATATGTTAAAAGGTGTACAGCAGAAATACAGTAGGTGTCAACAGGTGTAAGGCCATGTACACGGGTGTACAGCAGAGCTACAGTAGGTGTTAACAGGTGTACGGCCCGTGAAAACAGAACAGTAGTAGGTGGAAACAAAGCCAAATTAGACGTACTGTAATTTAAAAAAATCCAGTAAATAAAATCATGCTCCTGGGTAAACAATACGAAATATTAAAAAAATTGTAGCTTACTAGAGGATTTGGGTATGAAAACCAAAAAAGAACTCTTTATTTTTGGAAAAGTATGTGAATGGCGAGAAGAAACTGAAAAATAAAAAATTAATTGATCTATTTTGCACAACAAATGTACGCATGTATTCAGGTGAAACACAATGCACAGCAAGTTTAGCTTGAAATTTGCCTTGAATCTTTCATATATGTTAGTTCAGTGTTGTTTTTTAATCCCATGACTACGTAAACTGGAGTTCGGCATGCCATAACCACCTGAAGTAAATCTGATCTTGTTTTCGTAACAATAATTTGCGAAGACAACCATAGGATGTGATTCATTAAATAGCGGCGCTGCACTTAAACTTTGATCTCATGGTTGACGTTGTGGTTATGCCTATTGTTAGTGTTGCAAAATGCATAGGAAATATTTTACGAGGGAATTACATTATAAAATTATTCATTTATAACTAGCTCTCAAGACTTGTTCACTCTTTAAATTAGGAAATACTTTTTGTTGAGCTTAAGCCATGTTAATGCTGAAATTTTCTTAAAAATAATGATCAACGAATAACTCAAATGCCGTTGGGAACTGAATTTTTCCCAATTTCAAGATTCGAGGCCTTATGCTTTTGGAGAGGCTTCAGGTGGCTAAGGGTCACCATCTCACCGAGGCTTATTACCTGATCCTTCGAAATTGGGTTGGCGAGAGGGAGCAATTAGAGCAATCAGAGCCGCCACGTACGTCCACCTGAATTTCAGATCAAAATGAAAACCGATGATAAATTTCTCGTCACCAGACTTAATGAGCGATAAATTATCTCAAGATAACTCATGCATATAATTAAAGGGGAAATTATGAAGTAAATTCTCGAAATTAATCAAGTCAGTATGAAGTGATGAGACGCGCGAGTCAAATTAGAGCTCAATTTATTAAAAGAGTCTGAACTAACTGTTTGTTAAACGACTTCTGGTTATGATCGAGGGGAACGATTTGAAAACTATTGTTCCTGTTCCTTCTACAATAAGTTTGGAGATTTAAAGATTACGGCTTAGATTATTTCTCAACAATTTACTTATCAAGTAATGAAGTATAGAATTAATTTGGCTGAGGACCAAAAAGTTTCACAAATGCAGTGAGAAAACATGTTAACGAAATTTGTGAATAAAATCTACGGAATTTACAGCCAGTATTCAATTTACTTTTTACAAATCCTTCTCGAATTCTTCGCAATTGCTGGAGATAGACTCTAAAAGTTTTTAAATTTCTAGCGAATGAAGAACATGGGTTAATCTTACAGCTTCACTGAGGCTTAAGAAATAATTGAAAGAACATTTTATGAATAAAGGTAAGACATATTATACAGAGGAATTGGTAATTGTATGTTTAACACTTTGACTGCGACGTGCGCCATATATGTAAGGTACACGCGATCATCAAACCTAACCTAACGTAATGCAAGTAATAATATATATGAATAAAAATTAGCAAGTCTTCATAAAGTCTGTGTTCATTACTCTAATAAGCTAGTTGGGATTAGGGGGAAAATGAATAGGATAACCAAATTTGTGACAGCAAAATCCTTCAATTTTAAACTCACATCCGAAATTTTTGTCGACATTAAATATTTACTGGGTGGAGAATTGCAGTCAAAGTGTTAATTGACATAGAATTTAAAGATATCAATATAAATAAATTTTTAGAAAAAGTCTAATCGTTCATAAATGAATAAAAATGTATGGTTGAAGATGTTACCTGGATTAATAAAAATTAAATTCATATTTCATGCAGGAGATTTAGATTTTCTAAAGACAGTGTATTTGCTTCAATTTTGGGAATTTTTACTCACTCAAACATGATGCTTCCCAGCATAATGACATGGATACAGCTTTTTTGCCATTTATCCACCAAAGTAAACTAATTCGCGTACGGAAAACGACTTGAACATTGACTTAGTGATAAAAAACGGTTAAGAAACTTCCTAACAGAGCGTCGTTATAAATACTTCACTGATCGCATAAAAACTAAAGCTTCATTCATAAACGGAGAGAGAGCAATGGGTGATAGTGAAGCAGAAGCAGTTTATGCTCAAAATCATTGGTTAAGGAAAAGAAGGAGAAATTTATGTTCAGCAGAAAATAAATTTTTGAAGTTTTAAATAACTTTACTGACTCAACTACTGCATTAACTCAACTAATCTGCGTAGAGCGCAACTGGACCAGAAAAGGTTATGGTTTTCCTCAAGCAATGGATTTGCAACGCTCTCCCTAAATTTATTTCATATTCAAATAGTGTTGGAGCAAGTCATCGCGTTGGGTCATAGCTCGACTTATAGAAATTCCCCGAATTCTGGGACAGCATTTAAATTGAGGCGACTGATTGGAGAGGTAGTGCTTTTCAGTCTAAATGTCGTTCACTTACGAGACCTTAACACCGCCTCTCGACAGGGCTTAGGTACGAGGGCGTGCCTTCACTGACTGGTGCTCTTTGCAGACTGAATTTCCCAACCGTGGTCCCAAAGTTTACGCTTCAACACATTGTTACTTTAAAATTTCTTCTTAGCACAACCATAATTCGAATAGAATTTTAAAACTGAATTGCAAGGTTGCTTCGTATCATGATGCTTCTAACTACCGCAATGCATTTATCGCTCTAAAGCTCTAATATTATTGTACATATTTACCTTCATTTTTTTATTATTGTTGTAGTTGCACTGGGCACAGATGTCCGCGTTGATATCCGTGACAGTATAGCATTTATTTTTGGTAGAATTGTCATAGGGGAATTTCTGTCTGCAACTGGATTTCCTATGGATATATCACTATCATTGTTACGATTCCTGTTTCTAATAAATACGCCGCTGCTGAAAGAATAGCCTTGGAAAGGAATACATTCTGTTATAATTGTTCTTGCTCGAAAGCGACAACAAAAGTGTAGCACTTCAGTTTACTGTAATTGGTATTGCTTTGAGGATACTGTGGATGTGGACAGTGTGGAAGTGGACAGTGTGGATGTGGACAGTGTGGAAGTGGACAGTGTGGATGTGGACAGTGTGGATGTGGACAGTGTGGATGTGGACTGTGTAGACAGTGTGGGTGTGTGCAGTGTAGACAGCTTAGATGTGGACAGTATGGGCAGCGTGGAAGTTCAGCAGTGTAGTCCCTAATGTTATTGCAAGGAAGACTGTGCAGACAAGCATCACAGAGGTCTGCTGCAATTGGTATTGCTGCATTTGTCAGGACAAAGAGCGCAGCGCAGCCCTGCAGCCCTTAAGCCTTCACTGAGTATCTGATGCTCTTACTGAGCCCTTACTGAAGCCCTTACTGAGCCTTCACTGATACTCTTACAGAGCCCTCACTGAAGACCCTATTGAAGCCCTCACTGAAGCCCTTACTGAGCCCTCACTGAAGCCCTCACAGAAGCCCTTACTGAGCTCTCACTGAAGCCCTTACTGAGGCCTCACTGAAGCCCTTACTGAGGCCTCACTGAAGCCCTCACAGAAGCCCTTACTGAGTATCTGAAGCCCTCACTGAGTATCTGAAGCCCTCAGTAAAGTATCAGTACCCTCAAGTCAGCGGTGCCACCAGTAAAGGCTGTGTCATTGAGTGTCTTGTCAGAGTTTAATCGTAAATTCAAAGACAAATATCAGCTGGAAAATTTTCAGTTAAATTCCTTGCCATTGAGGAATTAAAGAAACAAAAAATTTGACAAGTGGTTAGTAGAACTGGTTAGACGATCATTAGATAAGCTATCCTGAAGAGTCATAAAAAACGTTACAATCGCAAATTATTGAAAATTTTACCCTTAACGCCAAAAGAATTGGCCATCATTGATTAGTTAGGCGTTTCTAGCTCAATAATTGTCAGATTTTGACACTAATTTTGTGCTGTTGACTGCTTAGTCTTGTTCTTCCAGCAAGCAGACACACATGTATTGTCTTTGTGAAGGAGAAGATGGAAAATGGTATTTAAAGGTGCCTAAATTTACAATATTTAAAAAAAGTCACCCAAATTTTGTGTTTCCGACCAATGAAAGGATGGATGATTAACACGTAAAGTAATCGAAGAAATGAGTGTTTTCTTCATTTTTTCTTTTCTGAATGGACTTAAAAACATATCATTAGAACGCCACCCGCTCTAACATGACATGTTCAATAGCTTTCTCAAATATTATAAAACGAGCTTGATGTTTATTTTCCTAAAATTGACTGCATACGAAATAAACGGATAGTCAAAATCCAAACAGTACGTCATTCATTCATTCATCGGAGACGTACAACATCCTGTCCCTAGGGAACCTTCATTTTTACATCGCAAAACATTTTCCTGAGAATAATGGAGCATTTTTTCGTCTTGAAGCGAACAACTAGACAGAATATCTATTTCTCATTCACTTTACGACGATTGTGCCATTTATCCGGACAGTCTCCACGAGTTCGGGGCCGGAAAACTGCTCGTTTGTCCTCAGGGCTCCGTGGAGCGGCCTTTTCTCCGTGTCTTTTGCGTCGCGACTAAATCTCAATCGAACGGCAGCTGCTTTGCACACCAGACGCATTCGGACGGCCAAAATTCTCTCATCTCCCAGCCCTGCTTTGTGTGGAGCGCCGCCGTGGCCTCGAAATGACGGCTTACGACCCCCAGAGCTGCACAGACCCCAAAATAACGCCAAGCGGACCCCAACGATGTCTCTTTAGGGTCCATTGACGGGGCCTAAAAAGCACCGAGCGTAGCGACACTGCAGACTACGCGTGTTCTGCGGACGACAAGTAAAATCATCAGGGCTTTATGGACGTCAATTTTAGTGACAATGAGATTAATGCGTTCGGAGCTAATCAGAGTGCCACATCAGACGTGATGGTCGGGCACAGCGGGGCTGGGGCCTGGAGTTGCGACTTATCAACACAACAAACCGTTAATACTTACTAAGTTGCTAACTTGTAATTAAGGCTGGCTGATCCGGGGTACCTCGTCTAACTTTGTCGCCGAAACACCAATAATTCTGTAAAATTTTGTCCACCGAAACGTTTTTATAAATTGTTTTATGAATTTATTCAAAGAATAGATAATAACTTATTCTACCAATTAACCCTAGGAAATGTACCTACTAACCTTATGAAATGTACCTATTACCTTATAATGCCATACTCTTTTACAACTAGACTGCACTTACCTTTTCACTGAAAGCTCGCAGACTCCTTATGAAGCGAGACCGAATGGTTCATTTGAATGACAAAGGGAATATTTAATTGTATTTATTCCACTACCTGCATATTTTAATCAGTAAACACTTTTTTATTGCATGCGTACTAATCAATTCCCTTCCCTGACACACAACCCTAACCAGCCTGCTTATTATAGATGTATAAAAACTTTATATTTTACGAGGCATTGAGATTCTGCAGCGACTAATGCGTTCAAACGACTCAATCACTGACTTTTAATTAAAAAACCTACCTGTTCGCTTGCTTTATTAATTTATCAACTTGATAACTACAATAGCTCTCATCAGTGACTCATACGAGTATATGCAGTGAGTAGCTATCAAATTATGACTTAATAATATACTAATATTAATAACATACTATTCACTTAACTATCATGCTGACTCGGACTTCAACATACGAGTATCTCTTTCATCAACATGCCATCAACATATCTTGTCTCCTAAAACTCGTCTCTACAAAATGCTCGTCTACGCTTTTAGTTATCCGGCTTTAGTTGCAAAGTAGCTTTTATCCTTTCCAGTGTGTACTTCTATGTCTCCTTTTAGAAGTATGGAATAAACTAAGCTCTTATCACGTCAACTTCTTCACTAGCTAAACGGCTAAATTGTGTATTGCCAATCATGAATGAACTTTTAGCTCTGCATAATTACTGTAAAGTTTACTTCTGCCATCTGCAAGTGAATTTTATATCCTCTTGACAGCACGTTGGTTTGCTTCTTTATGCGAAGATATATCGTTAGAAATTAATATTGCTTGGCGTTTCGCTATCATAAAAGTTGTGCCGTGTTGGGGAACTTTTTTGCAGATTTGCTAAACTTTCTTATTACTGTTTAGTATTTGCACAAATGATTAAAGGTATGACGTTAATTATGATTTTTTAAGTGTAGTGTGGCCGCTTAGATAATCAGAGACTAGAGAAAAACCGAAAACTTGGCTCCTTCGCATAGAGAAACATCGCGGAAGCATTTGGCTCCAAAATGTTTAGGCAAAACGTTTGTGAATTAAAGCCGATTGAGGGGCATGTTCCAGTGGAGGCGCAGTGGTCGAGCTAAGGAAGCCGTTGCATGTCAGATCAAGGTTTGCATCATTTGAAATAACGAGAGCCGGTATGAATTTCTCCCGCTCGTATCTTACCACAGCAGCCCGGGCTTTGGCGGCAGGAATCGCGCCAAGACGCGCAACAAAAGAGGAGCAGAGGCCTGGAGATCACATCAGTTCTCGAGTCCAGGGAAAGGCATCCATGTTTCCACCGATGAAAGAACGATTTGATTTTACAATGCATTCCAAGTTTCTGATTGAATTACGGGAAATTTCTCTCGGTCGTGGGACAATTTTTGAAAATTAATGGAAAAATATGATTAGTCACATTAATCCATTGATAATAGAACGACACTTATAAAGTCCTGGACGAATGGTCGCCAACATTGGTTCCAACGCGAATGAAAAATATGAAGCTAACCCTGAATAACTGTCCGAGAAACTCAAAGATCAAAATATTTAACTTTGCACAAAAAATTGATGAAGTCCAACGAAGTAACCGAGTTCGTCTGTCCGTGGAACAGCTTTAAACCCTTTTATTCTTTAAATTTTCACGTCGCAGATACTGAAATGTTAAAATTTTTACGTTGCAGATACTGAAGCTTTAGTCTTGGTGGGCTCCATAGCGTACTGGGAGCGTGATGGCCTCGTAACCAAGAGAACCTGGGTTCGAAACTCGGCTCAGGCAAGGTATTTCACGTAACCAGGGAGTACTACCTTCGGAAAAGGAAGTTTAAACCACACATTCCTCACATCCCTCACCACGCCAGTTGTTGTAAGGCATTGAAAACCCAATGGTAAAACGTGTTGGAATTAATAAAGGTTTTTATGCTACCTCTTTAAAACCTGGTGAAAGCTGGTCGGAGGGTGGATCTTGAGGTAAAACATATACGAACAGGAAAATAATTAATACCCATCGTATGAGGCAACTCGGAGTGAAAATATATCGACCAATCGAGAGATGGGACTCGCTTCATTGTAATACATTTGTTCATAATTCTCCTTCAATAGCCGATTGCTTCTGGTATCTATTACAGCTAAATATTCCACAGGAAATTTCGAATTTAGTGTAGATGCAAGGCATTCTATCGCTACATGGGCTGTTTGGATGCATTTGTATGTCAGTCCATGCATCAAATACAATAAAGATTGTATTATTGACAGTATCAGATTGAAACTTTCAAATCAAAATTTGTTTCAGACAACCCAAAGTTGACCCCTTGAGTCCATATTTCCCCTCTGAAATTAATTTGCGAACGCTCGCGCAACAGAACTCAGCTTCGTTACCAATTCTCATAGTTGTTTTCTCGAGTCAAGCTGAATATTGTTTGCAGTTTCAAGAGCACTTTAACTTTCAGAATTTTAGTTTCCAACTTTGCTCCTGACGGAATTTATTCATCTTCAGCTCTTTATTCTCAAGGAGCTTTCTGCAACCTCACAAATTTATTCATTTTGGGTCTCGACGGAACCGACCTCGACTGTTTGAATACTTTATGCTTATGGAATTTCTGATGGAATTCCTGAAGAGTTTAAGTTTCAGAGACACCAACTACTCCTTTTAATAATTGAAAAACCATCGAAAGAGGAAGCTGTGACTCACAAACCATCAACTACGAATCCTAAAATGCACTGAAAATGTCATTGATGGATAACGTTGAAGATATCATACTGTTGTCAGAGCTCTTGAATAGCTTTTGACTTGCGAACGACCTCTTTGGGCTGAAAAATTTTCAGCTATTTCTAGTAAAAATATATTGTACGTTTTCTCCGTAACTTTTGCAGCTTTATACAAATTCGATGAGGTCTGAGACAGGACTATTATAAAAAACAGGGACCTACCAAAGGCAGGGCGATTGTGGTTTCTGTCCGTCGTTTGTATTTCGATAATTCGGTCACTCTGTGAAAGCCAGACAAGATCGCATGAGTGTGGACGGATTTCGAAAGGAAGATGACGTCATTCGTAATTTAACCTTCGCGTCGTCTTGTTTTATCAGTTCTAAGACAGGCAACAGCGCACGTATTCACCTCGCTCCGACGAGGCGGTTCACTAATCTTGAAAAGATCTTACAAACTCGCAAGTCTATTCTTACCTTCTTACAGACGTAAAATGGAAAACTAGGTAGAATACAGAAGTTTGAATCACGTCAAGATTTGAAATGCGTGACGTGACATATACGGAAGGGGAATCGAAAATTGCAGCAAACCTAAAATTTTCATGTTCTTTTCACTCTACCAAACTTTGTTTATTCACATGAGTTACTGAATGCGTTCGATGCATGCTAGTAATGACCAATCCAGCCCAAGCTTTTTAAAATTATTTTGAACTGTATCGCATCTTGATGGCTGATGGATATTGTTTCGCTCTAAATATTACCACTGAACGACGTTAAAACGATATATCATGTCGTGTTCGCGCACTTTGACGCTTTTTTCTTCACAGATGGCATAGAGACAAATGTTTTTAATCATTATGTCTAATTTGTATCGGAGGATTGAAAGTTCACAATTTCCCATAACATTAACCAGTCAATTACCTTTTCTATAAAAAATGGAAACGAAAAGAATCGTTTATTCAATGTTTACGATTCCACATTCTCTCCCAAAGGGTTGTTCAGTTCTTTCTTCTCAGAGGCGAGAGTCACGCTTTTAAATGAATTAATCCTATCATCAAACCGCATTTATTCACGCAGCAGCAGCTGCTGACAACAAACGTGTTTCATACTTCATTCGGGGTATTGAATTCGATCTTTTCATTCACGAAATGAGATTTTGCTCGTGTCTGCCAAAGGATGGCCTGGGCGACGGAATCGGACTCGGTAATTTGTTTCCCTGCACTTGGATTGCCGTGTTAGTTTTTAAAAATAACCGCTACGAATCTAATTTCAAATTTCAGCGTTATGAAATCTTTTGAGTTCAAGGTAATAGACGCCATGGACGAAAATGATGTTTCTCGTTTTTTTCTTATACTGTTTCACTCCTGTTGCCGGAATTTAAGAAGAATTGTAACCATTAATTGCTCGCAATAATTGGTAACAACGTTACGTCTAACAGCTGTTCATCAATAACAGCGTTACGTCTGATAGATGTGAATTAATAACAGAATTTACGTCAGATAGATGCACATCGATAACAGCGTTGCTGCTGATAGATGCACATGAGATCGAGAGTTTTATTTTTTAAGATTACCTGCCACACTACGATATTGCTTTTCATGCTGCTACTGTCATGTTTGAGATTCGTTACCAGGATACGTTAAAAAAATATACTTTTAGAGCACAGAACGTTCTTTCTGCTTTGGTTCCGAGGCCACTCTTGTCACGTAAATTAACCTAGTCGTACAGAAGGATTAGCTGGCTCTCAGTCGTCTTTGACCTTCAGAAACTCTTTGAGCCAAATTCCTGTTTCATGCAACCTGGAGTCCCGTGCATGAATATGAAAATGACATCCACGATGACGTTGTGAAATCATCATTCATCAAGGGACATTTGTTCTACGTACCAGGGAGACCTTTACTGGTCTCGTTTGGCTACCACGTAAACGATGCCACAAAAGAATACTTTTTGCAGGAAATGATGATTACCTTTTCATGCACCAATTATATCTTTCTCCAAAGAAATGTCCTCCTAAACGACATGTTCAGGAATGAAAAAACTTGTGCAGGGTCATGCCTGGTTTACTTAATTCCTCCAGCCCACGTTTCTTGAGAGGAACTATCTCATGAAGTTTGTGGGGAAGATCAAAGCATTGCAGCAGAGCGTGTGCATACATGTTGTGGTCAACATATTGGTGAAACCAAATATTTTAAATTTTCTTTTAAAGCCCATTCTATTATTTGTTCACGGACTCATTAGTTGGCGAATTGTTCCACGAAACGTAGAACTTTAAATGTTCTTGTATTAGCGAGCGTCAAGATTCTCTGTCAAAATTAGGAAGCAAGAAATTTTAATTTAATAATGGTGAAATAATATGGAACTCAACAGTTTCTCATTCTCGCAAGGCCTTTGTAGAAACTCTTCGCAACAGAAAGTCGGTTACTTTTCCATTCGAGCTGATCTGTAGGCGAAATTTAGACCCTAACTCGGCGCCACGGCAGCTGCCTCGCGTCTGCTGTTGCGTTATGCAGGTGAAAAAATGACGTCTTCGCTTTTATTCAATACATCAATACTTTATTTTATAATGCTGTTTTCATTCAATACTTCAATACTTCATTTCATAATGCTCTATTCTTTCAATAGTTGAATATTTTATTTTATAATGCTATTTTCATTCAATAATTTCATACTTTATTTTAAAATGCTGTTTTTATTCAATTCATCAATACTTTATTTCATAATGCTGTTATTATTTAATGCTTCGATACTTTATTTCACAATGCTGTTTCTATTCAATTTTCTAGTACTTAACACTGTTATTATTCAATACTTTGCGTATCATTTAGCTCCATTCAAATGAGAGTTCTATGCCCCATTTCCACAAAAAAATGCTTATCCCTCTTATCTCAGACTCGACCGAGTCCCTCATCTCGTCCCTGAGGGAGGCGGGGTCGGCCAGGGCGTCGCGAGTGGTGCATTGCGTCGCAGGATCAAGCGTTCTTTGACGCCGAGGCGCGTCCTGAGCCCGAATTTTGATCAGTAATCACAGCGGCCTGCCGATTGCATTAAGATATCAACGTCTTCTAAGACGCCGCTGTGAGAACTTCTCTAGTTTTGAGAAGCCAAGCTTCAGAGCCTTCAAACTTCATAAGAAATCGCATCAAATAAATCCTACGAACAAATGGAATCAGTGCCTTTAGAGCTTCTTGAGTATTTCTCGCCTGCACGGCCGCCTCTGACTTGAGTGGAATATCTGCGCCTCTGCATAATGCGAAGCGTTTCCTTTGGGCTTATCTTAAAACATGTTGTCCAACAATTGCGTTAACTGAGCTTTTTACTGCATAATATCTGAGAATTTGGCTAAATTGAAGCTAGTTTTGGGTATTTTGAATTGAAAATTAGGTCTCTCTGATGCATGTTTATGTTATAACTTTTTTTTTCATGAGATACTTTTCGATAATTTGTGAGTGTCTTGTGATGAAATTAAACACATTTTTGATAAAGCTGAAGACATTAGGACGGGAAGAAGCATTTGCTTCAGCTTTGATGGGGCTGGAGCTTTTTTGCATTCTCGTGTTTTGTGCGGCGAAGAGGAAATCGAGCTCTCATGAAGCTCAGAATTGACGCGTCAGTCTTGTTTTACGCGTGTTTTTAGGGCGTTATCCTGTTTTTGCTCCCGCGGGAACTCTTCCTTGGGAATGATTGGCGAATTATTTGAATAAAGAAAGTTTAACCAATAAAAGTTGTCCGTGCAAACTGACGAGAATAACAGCGTATTCTTCTCCGATGGGATCGTTGCTGGAAGTTAAATGGATGCCGATGCGCGCTTCTTTGCTCGCGTGGCTGATTGGGTTGGGCTACTGACTTTTTCGGGTCTTACTCAATTAGTTCACAAATAAATTCCCCGGAAACGTTAATCCTTACAAGTTACACACTGAGTTGAATGAACTCTCTCGAGTTTGCATAGAAAGTTTGGATCATAAATATTTTTACGGTAAAGAATGAATCCCCTTTGTTTTATTTTCCCTAGTTCTTCATGCATTTTTCGATAGGCCACTGATCCTTAAATATAACGGCAACTTTTATCTCAATGAATCTTTTCCGATTTGAATCGTTTAATGAAGCTATTTTATAATAAAAATAAACAATATATTCATCATTATATTCCAGTCTAGGTAAATCGTCATTCAAGAATTAACAAGCTCTTATGTTTGTTGCGTACAGGAAAAAGAATTAAAAATATGAACAAACGAGAATAAATTCACGCAGGGGAAAGAGGAGAGAAATCACAAAAACATTTTAATTTGACCTTTCAAGCTTTCAGCTCATTTTCAATGAAGACCGTGAAAGCTAAATACGACCTGTTTAACTATTTGACAATAAAAGACTGAAAACATTGAGGCAGAATTGGGAAAATAATTACCCTAACTAAATCATCTCTGCGCGCGTACTTGGGAGTTGCAAAAGCTTCACGTCACTGGAATTAACTTCTAATTAAATGAACATCAGAATCTCATCTTCGAAGTCTCTTCAAAGTCCCTTCTATATTGGGACTATTTTTTCATTCATAGAATGCTGATCATGTCTATTGAAGTAGAGCACTGGGGGAACAGAACTGTACTTATGTAGAAAAGAGTCTTCAAAATTTGTCGACTGATGTTGCAATGAAGCAGAGATGCTAACAATAGCTCTGAAACTCTGAAAGTGGTTTTATACAGAGGCGCTCCGTCATTATAATCATCATATCAAAATTCTCAGCACGCCCCGTTCTGAATGATGCAGGCCCTCTGGTACGTCCTGCTTATGCCACCGCATGCAGGCGTTACCGCTACTGCGCTCTAGTAAATTACGTTCGCTGTAACCGCGAATGAGAATCAAACAGTTAACACAATCGTTTCAAGTTCTTTCGCACCTTTATGAGCAAATATCAAGAATCAATTTGCTTGCTAAGCTGTAGCTTTCCCTCTTTTATGCAAGGGAAAGCGCTCGTTTGTTTGATTATCTTTTCAAACAAATGAAATTGAAGCAGCCATTCATCAGGCTGGCACTAATTTGACAGAAAACTGTTAATATTCGACATCAAATTTTACAAGATGGTTCGCAAAAACTTACTTCTATTAGCACCTTTACGTTATCTACCTTTCAGTTCTTTTAAAATATCTATCACAAGGTTGCCATTTCTGTGCATGAGTAATTAAAAAATATGTACATATTCATACGTGGACCCTCAGATGCTTAGGTAACAAAGTAATTCCTCAATAATTTTTTTGTTCGACTCAAGATAAACTTTTTACAATTCCCTATCATCTTTCTGTCACGATTACAAAGCGAAGGTAGTTCACGGCCGACTTTCACTTCCTCATTGACTATTGAGTAACTTTTACCGTACCTGTTGTAAAGTACGTGTGAAGGTTTGTGGCTCTTGTCCTTCCACATCAACTAAGATCGCTTCTAGAAACTATCAGCGATTTTAGTGAAGTGTAGAAGGATAGGCTCCACCAGGATGTAAAGGTGTGGAACAACGTTGTTAAAAAATTTGTGGTTACGACATGATAGCCGACTATTGTGGTCTACAGTGAGACTGTGCTGGTAGATTTCTTGCAAGCAAGTTATGTGAAAGAAAATTTCAGAGCGTTAACTATTGCATGTGTATTCATGTACTTTTCAAAATCAATGCTTTAAATTGTATCGTTCATTATTTTACTACCAAACGGGTTATATTAAAGTAAGATGTACATTATTTAAAATTGTAATAGGATTTAATTTCATAGTAAAAAAATATAACGTACCTTAAAAAAATCTGATTGGCCAAATTTAGAGCCTATTTTGAATTCTGCACACAAAATTGACTTATAAAACAATGAATAAATCGAATGAGAAACATTGTTTGTTGTTCAGAAGAGAATTTTCACTCCTCTAAGACTTACTAATGTGGATATTAAGAATATTGTATTGAGTCAGTAGGCAGGTATGAAGAAATCTTGTATATATTTGTTTTCATTTACACTTTAAATTCCTAATGAAATTCTCGTATACGCCTCTCAAGCGTTAACGTACACAGTCAATAAGTTTCTGAGATGAGATCATGTTAGCATATTCTTAATGATTTTCCCATTCATAAATTTGCATAATCAAAGGGTCAGTAAAAGAACATTAACTAGTACATCTTAAGGCAATGGTATGTCTAGGTATCACATACTTTGAATGACTTTTAAAATAATTAATAATATTACACAAAAATAGTCATTAATCTACTGCAGAAGTTTAAAAAGGAAATTTATTTCAATTGCTCTGCTCTAAATTTAAATCTAGGACTTTTTTAAAGAATGATCGTGCAGGACCTTAAATATATTCCAATTTAAATAGTATTTAGGAGGTGTACGTATGCCTAGTTGGGGAGTCTGCACCAGGGCTTGGGCTATCATCACCGAGCAGCGGTGGTGCCAGTAGCACGACGAAGCCAGTCTTCCCATTCCTTCTTGTTGTGCCGGTGTATCTATAATTTTTTACAACTTTAGCCACCCAAAAGCAGATATCGTCGATGGATATAGTTGATAATTCTCGACGGGGAGGGGAAAACGGTAGACCGTGTTAACGCGTAGTGTATCTCTCGTGATTAACGAAAATATGTATTCACTAACATATATCAGACGTGAAATCTACTTCTGCAGTAGTCCAAAAGTCCTTCAAAAGTAGAAACAAGGCAGTGACAATGAGTGGGTGCTGGCTAAACAGCCGCCATGGCTGATATGTCAGGGAAATGAGACTTCTTTGTAGAAGAGCCGTTAGCCAAGCCTCAAAAATTGTGAACCCCCCAGCGCCATGCGCGGTAGATGACACCTCCGCTGGGGGCGGGGAGCGTCTGTTGAACTTCGCCTTGGTTTCGCTTTCTGCATTAACTTGATGGCGGAATTAGAGCTATTCCAAGCAAAATTCCCGCGTTAACTACCGGAGAAACTTGGCTGGAGCAGCAACAGCAGCGGAGAAATGTTGAAAGCATAAAGTTGGATGTGCCTGACAGTCGTTTGCCAGCTTCTGTATCACTTTGCGCTTTCAAGGGAAAGAGTAATATGAATGAACGATATGTTGATCGTTGAAATTATACGGCAAACATTGGATGACTCCGTACTCGAGTATAAATAAGAGTTTTTCTAGAGATCTTCTCGAGCAGAATTTTGAACTAAATCTTGAAATAAGTGCATTCAAGCACGGAGTAATTTGATATCCACGAAGAGACTGAGTGTTACACTCAAAATCCCCTGAATTTATCATCTAAATTGAGTTCGGCCAATAGGCCTTATTTGCTTTTCTTCCTTTTTATTTGAAAATAAAGTTTACATGTTAATATCTCAACTTTTGTTCAATTTTTATTTTATCTTGGAAAAGTGTGCATATGTATAAATGAATTTTACTTCGAGCAGTTATTTTGAGGGGAAATTTTATTTTATGGGGAATAACTACAGTTATTTTATGGGGAAATTTGGAGTGCAGGTCACATTCCGTGGCTCGAGGAGAAGGCTTCACGCAGCCTTCGTGCGCAGACATTACTGAAAAATACTTTACATGGCAGTGGGATGTGCCACGCATTATTTGGTAGGGTGGACGTGTGTGTGTATATTATTTGGGAAATAGAAAATGCTTCCATTTACGCAGATTGTATGAAAAATTGATGGTAGAGTTTAATTTTCTTTCAATTTTCGACTTACAAGTCCTTTAGGGATATGTTTTATTTTCCTCTAGGTATAAAACTGCTATGCTAGTATTAAATGTTTTCTGAACGGCACACAAAAAAATGGAGCCTAATGGAAATAATATCGGTGATATTTAGAGTGCGACAAAACCGTACAATATCATTAATTCTATTACCTTCTCGGCGGGAAAGATATGTTGAGACAATACTTTGGGCGACTAAATAGATTAGTTAACAGTTAGTTCGCACGATGATATCTATGCAACTTTCCCATGTAGAACTATAGGCTCACGTCCAGACGGTGGGCCAGCGGAGGGACCATGGCGAGGGTTCTAGAAAGCCTCTTCCTTTGCAAGAAGTATCATTCCATGAAGAACTATTTTGTATTTACAAGAATGTGTCTTCGCCCGTTGTACTACTTGAATTTAAGGATGAGAGATTTTATGTCAAGTTTTTCGAGACTTACCGCGGTGTTTACAACATCTCACACAGAGGTTTTGATCATTTGTTTCCTGCCTAACTCTAAAAGCAAGACATAGATGAGAAGAACGTCTGGACGCTGATTATTTTACGGTATTTCATCACTCTCAAGAATTTAATATCTATAATTTTTTATGTACCCTGTTGACTTAACACACTCAATTTATTTGGATTAATGTGCTGTCAGTGAAGTGATACTATTATCAAAAAGCGAAATTTTATAATTCTCCTCTTTATGACTTTGGCAGAGAATGCAAATTGAGTGTTGCTGATACAGAGAGCTCAAATTTCTAATCGGAGACGATAAGATGTGCAAACATGATTTTAAAGTTTTTAAAGTAAAATCATACGATGCAGCATAGTCATTGCAATTGCACAATCATTTCCATACATTGGGTTTTCTATATAATATCCGACTGCATAGATCTAAGCTTCGCTGCTATGAATGGGCTCACTAATCTTGAAAGGAACCTACGGCTCAAAAGATTCATTCTTCCTTTCCCACAGGTGTCAATGAGACAACAGATAGACCGTCGAGAATTGAGGCACATCATTTGCCGGACCTATATCATGCCAGGAGATGTGTACCGTGCCAGGAGATGTGTACCGTGCCAGGAGATGTGCACCGTGCTAGGAGATGTGTATTGCGTCAGGAGGCAATCGTGCCAGGAGATGTGTATCGTGCCAATAGATGTGTATCGTGCCAGGAGAGTTCGCTAGAAGTGGTGAAGTACAAAGAGCAGCCCGAGTCTGCGCCAGACGTACGACAACCACCACAGCGCAGACCCAGCCATCGCAGACCTCCAAGGATGCAAACAAGTTTATTCGAAGCCATTTTAATTGCCGGAACATCTTTCGATATGTCAACATTTTAACACTAACTTATGTACACACAATGTACAGTCAACTCAAGCGGATAAAGCTAACACAAACGGAGCAAACATGTATTGAGTTTTTCTGGCTGATTTTGAAGTGCCTTGAAATGAAGAAATGCTTGCTAAATTTCGAGAACTTTCAACACCAGAATTACACACGGGTGAAATTAAAGGCTGGGAATGAATAGGTAGATAATTTTTTCCATAGGTGTTAACAAATAATATTTCCTGAACAGGACTTGAGCAGAACAGGTTTGGTTTGCTAGGAATTAGGTAAATGCAGTTAACGTTGAGCGTCATCGCCAACAGTGTTGGCACTAGATTTCGTGGGCAAAAGAATTGAATGACACCAGTTTAGCAATCTTTCAATTGTTTCAATATAGACCTACCGTCGCATACTTTATCGTTGTGCTTGGTTCATAAAAGTAAACCTTAAATAAACACAGATAGCATATCATCGGATCATTTTAGCACTACACTACAAGGTGATAAACAGACATTTGGGGTCGTTTAAGAAAGTATCATCAGTTTTGAGTAATTTCGAGCTCGAAATAAGAATTTAATTATGGCATTACTTCAAAATAAGAGTTTAATTATGTCATAACTTCAAAATAAGAGTTTAATTATGGCATAACTTCGAAATAAGATTTTCATTACGGCATAACTTTAAAACGAGAGTTTCATCACGGCCTAATTCGGAAACCAGACAGTTTCTTCATGACTTTTTTTCTTCCTAAAGTCGAATTCAGGTTTGAAGACGAGGCTTCGTTGAACACTGAAGCCTCGCCAAATTCTCAATGGAAATGTCCATGACATCGAAGAAAGGTACATGACATCGGGAAAAATAATTCTTGGTGAGGGGCGAGTTATGTCCTAGGGGGCATTTATTCAAGCATGAACTTGTTGAAAGACTTAATTTACGCATAAACTGAGGCTTGTCCACAATCATGGCCGCTGGCATAAAATTAATAAAGTATGCTTCAACACATCCGATGGTCTCTAGATTATATTCTGTCAGTTACAGAGATGTAGTTTATGTACCACAAGAATGCAGACATACATAAGTACTAAAGCGTTGTGCAGAAGGTGCCATTTCAATAAATTCACAAATCAATTGAAATTCACAAGTCAATTGATCTCGTAATTTCATGCGGACACAGTGTTCCAGTTGAACTTGTCCGGAGACATAACAGTGAACGTAATCGCATACAAAAACTTCACGTTCAATTTTTATTGTAAAGTTGTCGTACTGCATAAACTTCAGGCAAGCTGCCAAATACAAAGAAATGAAAAAAGAGACAAAAGATACATATTAATTATTGATAAGAAAGTTTTTACGCAAGCTTCAGTATGTCAAAATCGGTGCCTCTATGACTCAATATTCAAACCTGATCTACCTTAATATAATACGTCTTACTCTGTATAAACTCTTAGCTGTATTTTACAAAATTCTTACGTCTGGCACTAGTTTTCACACTATTTACACTCTTACATAAGTTCTCTTTGATCCTCATTGCTACAATTGCAAAGTCATTTGAATAGAAAATAAAGTAAAGCTGTGGTATGTAACAAGTACACATCATTTCACAGTGGGCAATTTGCACATCATTTCACGAACCCGACTCTGAAATTAAGAGCAGTTTGGCCAATACACTTGCATCACTAACGAGCTCGTAAATTATACATAGGGTTTCAGGGTCAGTGAAGGATGTGAGACCTGCGAAGGTCCCATACAATGGGGAGGTCAGTGAAGGATATGAAACCTGAGAAAGTCCCATAAAATGGGGAGGTCAGTGAAGGATATGAGACCTAAGAAGGTCCCATAAAATGGGGAGGTCAGTGAAGGATACGAGACCTGAGAAGGTCTCATATTATTAATTCCGTGAGCTTGAGATTCCTTTAAAGTTGGATGGTTTCTTCCACCAGCAAGAAGTCTCACTAGTCAGCCAAGAACATATTGATACATAAAAACTCGTTGTTCAGTGCTAGCCAAAATGGCCCCCTCTGAGTACCAGGGAACGTTGAGAGCTCATATCACCATACACCATTTATAAAACGCACGTCGACCACGTCCGGCGATGGCAAAAGTTGAAGCATAAAATCATGACAGAGGCAAGTTCCAATTGGACGTAGGCAACGTGACCCCATGCAAAGCGAATCCTTCACGTGGTCTCAGGCTTTCTTTACCGCCGGAATCTTCTTTCGCCAGGAATCTTAACGGGTAAAGCAACTACCCAAATTGTGATCCGAGAAAAATGTCCAGAAAAATTACTTATTGCCTAAAAAAACTTTCTTAGAACGCAATGTGAAAATTTGGCTTCCTTTTCTCTAAAATATCGCTAGAGCGAGCAATAAGAATAAATAAAAACACAAATTAATATTTATTATTTTAAAACTACACAAAATTCGAACCTTTTTTATTCGATTTGAGATTTCATTTTCGTAGCCTTTGCGTGCATGGATTTTGCCCATAAATCGAGGCAGCAGAGGAAGAACAAAGGAAGATTTCCTTTAAAACAGCCAAGACGGAGTCAGGGAGCAAAAACCGGAACATCTCGCAAAAAGTTAAACATATCAAAGCAGTGGCGGAACTCTTACCATTTATAATAATTACTTCTTGGTATGCAGACAAAGGAAACTTCGCGGCACATGATGCCTCGGTACTTCATGAGTTCCTTTCCTTCCTCGAGACATTCTTGTTCACAGGCCTTGTAACTTTAGTTGAGCTTAGCAAAAATGGCAGGTACGGATCCGAAATGAGCAGGGCTAGACGTGCGCTTGATGAATGCGATAAACTTTCATGTCTTGTTATAAAGTTTCGCATCAAAAGTTAGCATTTCCTTTAAGACATTTTAAGGCGTAGAAATGACGAAGCGTCTTTAATTTTATGCTTAAATTTGCACTTGGTTTTATTTAAACTCTTCTGCGCTACGGGGTTTGACTCTTTGGGTCGAAAGCAATCTGTCATAAAAGAAAGATTTCGGGAATAAAAATGTTACTTTACAGCGTAGCGGCGGAAAATTTAAAGGAAGTCGTTCTGTGTTCAAGAGGAGTCGCTTTTTTGTAGCCCTAGCCGTTACCTAATACCCAAGGCTGGCTTTACATCCAGGATTGTAAGGAACCTTTAAGAACCCTGCAGCTCTTCTACTACGCCAACACGCTAAATAGAAATTTCAATAACCGAGTCTAAAGCCTTGCAACAGAGAACGATACTTCGGTTATTCAATTTGCAAGAACAATCGACGTTAGCATGATCGGCTTTCCGAATGCTAACTCTGTCTCTCAATACCGAAAGCAATCTCAGAGGAATGACTATTCTGTCACAGCGGCCAGCCGAGCAGGTTTCTTTTGATTGCCTGTGCAAGGAACCAATAGCCGAGAATCTGTATCGCACGATGATCAAGAATCAGACAGATTTTGAGGAGAGTCTTCCCAAGGATTCTGCGCCGTGACGCTAAAAGACGAATCTGTTCATGACGAACTGGAGTGCGTGAGCGATCGAATTTTCGAGGCGATAATATTAACGTGCAGGTCACTATTCGTGAGAAGCGAATGCAGGCTTCCGGTTTTGTACCTGGGTTTTAAGGCGCTCATTTCCGATCAATTAATTTTTAATATTATGGATTTGTAACGCCGTGACTGCTGATAGGAACATATTTTACCTCGCTCATTATAGTTTTTCAACATTCAGTAATGAGTTGCAATTTTCCTATATTTTCAATTTGCAGTGCCATGCCCGTTGTTAAGAACGTAGTTCAACTTATCCTTGAAATTTTGTGAACATTAAATGTACGAGTTTATGCTCATAGCGAACAAGAAAATTTCATTCAGCTTTATTTCCAGCGACTTCTGACGTGTGTGTGTGTGATGTGTGGCGTGAGTGTGATGTGTATGGTGTATGTGGTACGTGTGATGTGGGTGTGGCGTGAGTGTGATGTGGGTGTGGCGTGAGTGTGATGTGTATGGTGTATGTGGTACGTGTGATGTAGGTGTGGCGTGAGTGTGATGTGTGCGTGTGGTGTATCGTGTGTATGTGAGTGGCGTGTGCGTGTTGGGTTTACCCGTTGGCTCTAAGGGGTCTCCGACCTCCTCCATTTCCCGTGAAGGTCGTCATCTGACGAGCCCTGATGTGAACATGGGTCGGACCGCGCGGTGATGACGTAGGGATAGGCCTATTCGAAAGTCATTTTCATTTCATCGTACATAGATATCTGCATTGTATGTTGTAATATTTAAGAGATTACAAGAAGTTCATTTGTAGATTACGGTGGTTAGGAATAATTTTGTACGGCATCACTTAATATGGTTAATGTATGGATTCTCCTTCACCACTATTCCGCTTCTCCCATCTTGGTAAAAAGTGCAGAAAGATGCACTCACCCTCATCTTTTATAAAATAACAAGTACGTACACTAAAGGTATACATCATTGTTCAAGGAAGAGAATCAAGGGTAAAATCTTCATCAAACTCTGGGCTAGAAAAAATATTCCTTACAGAAAACTGGGAGAAAAGAGTAAAAATAATCATACAAACTGAATATTTTTGAGTACTTCCACCTGTTAAGATCTCTTGGAACACTAGTCGGTGTGAGTGCAGCCCGACGAGAAGGTGCAAGTCTCGACGCAGTGACGACTTCTCACGCGACTACGACTAAGAACAAAGCGACACAGGCGAGGGCGGTGAGGGCGAGGGTCAGCGACAGGGACTGAGGGGAGTGACCTCCGTGCTGCATGGCTGCTGGGTGCTCCCCTGCGGAAAGGTACGGAGAAAAGAGAGAAAATTTCCCAAGTTACTTATCTGACCGTGCTATCTATCTATCTAGTATAATACTAAAACTCTGGTCGT
>VOMN01041681.1:0-14130 GCA_014899125.1 Orchestia grillus
GTCTCGATAGAACTTCCAAATTGGGATGTGCACGACTACAATAAGCTGCAGATAGCTTTTTTCGTGCTAAGCTGGCACAATCGCGGGACAAAAAAAATGGTGCGTTAGATAATTCCCCCACATGTATCAGGCATATATTTGTATACGTGCAAGTATAACACAATTGTGCCATACTCATACAAAAACAAGTATACATAATTGACGCTTACTTGTACTACAGAAGTGCACCACCAAGTAAACATTTGAAATCAGACGATTACATAACTCACGCTCTCTGAAGTTAGGCAGCTCTGAACTTCGCTGGTTCGCGTAGACAAGGCGCAATATGTGCTACAGTCGGGCACTGTTAGCACTGCACCAATTGGAAGTGACGGACAACAACTCTGCACCAATCGAGGGCCACAGGCGAGAACAATTCTGCACCAATCGCGGGCCACAGACGCCAACAACTCTGCCCCAATCGGAGGCTAGCGTGTTACCAACCACACACGAGCAAATCTGTGAACATCTTCGTTCACTTTCCTAGCACGGGCAAAACTGACGCTCGCTGATTTTTACATCTGGAAGAAATTCATGTAGAGAATGGTCAAGTTCTTCAATGATCATCAGTACTCAAGATACGTCAGTGATCAGGACACAGAGAGCAAAATTGAAAAAGATAAAATAATATTAGATTAGTTTATAACTTGGTTTGTAGCTCCCTACCCACACGAAATGTGATCTAATGAGAGCGAGAAGAAAAGGCCATTTACAATGGACTCCCGAAAACGTGGAATTTACGCACAGATGTGGTCACATACAAAATTCCTTGCACATAGAAACAGCAAGTTAAGAAAGAAGAGGAAGAAAATAAGGAATAGCCAGAAAAGGTGTGACAATGAAAATAAGCAAAGTAACCACGAAAGATGGAAGTCCCGAAGGCTTGATTATTATTGAATAATTATTGATTAGTTTAAAGCTCCCTATCCACATGAAATGTGATCCATGGAGAGAGAAGAGCGCACCTTTTATTGTGGACTATAGAAAACGTGGAATCTATGCACGGGTGTGTTCCCACACCGGATTTCCTACGAATAGAAATAAAAAGTTAAGAAGGAAGAGAAAGAAAAATCAGCAAAGGTATTAATACTTTGACTGCGACGTGCGCCAAATATGGCACACACGATCATCAAACCTAACCTAACGTGATGAAAGTACTAATATATATGAATACAAATTATCAAATTTTCATTAAATCTGTGTTCATTACTCAAATAAGCTAGTAGGGATTAGGGGGGGAATGAATAGGATAACCTAATTTGTTCTAGTAAAATCCTTCAATTTCAAACTCACAGCCGAAATTTTTGTTGACATGAAATATTTCCTGTGTGGAGAATCGCAGTCAAAGTGTAAAAATTGAATGAGGCAAAGTGGACACGTGAAAGTCCCACGGTCTATCTATAGCTGAGGTAACTTATCTATAGCTGAGGCTCCGCTGGGGTCGCCAGTCCCCATAGCATAGGATAGACCAACCTTACTAACCGTACCCTGCTGCCTATGGCCCATCCTATGCCCCCTGACGGGAGTACCAAATTGAAAAATGTGCATTTTTGCAAGCGTCGTATTATTTAGCCTAACTCCTAAACCAAAGCGATGCTAAGCTCACAAAAAAAAAATTTCTAGCATGGTAAAAGAAAAAACTGCATTCGGAAAAAAATTAATCAAATTAACTTCTGTCATTGTGAAACAAATGCAAAAATGATAACTGAATCCAAACCTTAGCCCCGACACTTTAAAATATTTATAACCCATGACGAATTAGGAGGAATTTACAGCACGTCCTTCAAAATGAAGATTCTGCTCGATATACATGATCTGGAAAATTAAATTACAGCATCAACGTAAGTGAGTCTCGGGACGATATGTTATTTTCATTATAATTATAACAATATTGGTTAATTTAGAGCTCCCTATAAACACATGTGATATGAAGAGAAGGGACTATCTAGTATGGACTGTAGATAACGTGGAATCTAGGCGCAGGTGTGTTCCCATACCGGATTCCCTGCGCACAAAAACAGCAAGTTAAGAAGGAAGAAGAAAAGACAAAGAAGAGAGAGCGAAAAAGGTGTAAAAAGTGACAGATGCAAAATAGGCACGGAAAATAAAAGTCCCGAAGTCCTATCTACTCGAGGTGCTCGGGACGATATGGTAATTCTCAATACGATTATTGTCTATCCAAATTGAGTGTCACTCTGAATACACACTAGTAGAAGTAGTAGTGGTTGTAGTACTACAAGGTTACTTGCACTTCAGTAGCAAGGCCTATAACGTGTTGAGAACTCGAGCTTAAAAATAAACAATTCCAACAGGATTCAAAATTGATATTCTAAACAATTAGATGCGACAAATGAAAGTGGTAGTCACCACGTACAAAGAACCAAAATAGTCCTCAAATCAGTGTTCTTATTTCCTCCGCGGTTCAAGGTGTATTCGGGCAGCAACGCGATGTGTTCGGCCGTATTTCCTACTCCTACATCAGTAAGAGCAGAGAACGCAGTACAACTGCAGTCATTTGGACGCATTTTTGTTCATTTACAAAATATTTCAGCTTTCATAATATAGTCCTTTTAGGACATAAAAATCTAGCGAGCGTGAGTTTTCATGGAGTTTCAAAATATAGACAGTACTATAGTTCATTTGCAAGACGAGCATCAGTGAGGAAGGAAATGAGACGTCCACGGTCCAACGGACCACGGGTGCGTTCTGCCCACATCTTCACCACGACAGATTCAAGATCGGCTTCCTGGGATCCAGGATAATAGCGGGCGCTAGAAAACTTGGCACTCACCCAAAAGATGTTGCACTCATAGAGGCACTAGGCAGTCGCCACAAAAGGGCGGCGGGCGACGCTCCAGTAAATGTCCGTGCGTAAGGTGGGTGTGACCAATCCTCAGTCGACATGGTAAACCATCCTTTTAACGAGTTTGGCAGGTAGAAGAGGGCCATGCACGGATGCTATTCTTAATTTTTCGTAGTTTATTCTCCTGAATATCGTCTTATTCCTGCTGCCAAAGGTTTATTATTGCAGCTTTAATTAAGGGGTAGTCGTCTCGGCACGGCACCCCTGTGTTTGCTGGATCTCCTGCAGAGGTCGCGGCATTCCGTGCGGCCTCATCTGCTCGGTCGTTACCGCGTACACCAGCATGACCCGAGGTACGTGTGCAACTCGCACAGCGCTTCACGTAATTTCAGTGATAATTCGGTGCGTCAATTGTAGGACCTGAGGGCCTGTTGTGAAGCCTTGAAGTCAGAAAAAAAAGAGCCTGGGATAGTTCTTTCTTCAACCACACGCAGTGCGGCACGAATAGCCATTAGTTCTGCAGAATAGATAGCTGTTTCAGGGAGTAATCTGTGCAACACGGTCCCATCATCTGACACTGGAGCATTACACGTCTTCAAACCGTCGGTATACAGGTAAAAAGCGTTCGAATATTCATTATGTAAATGAACCAAGAACAGATGTCTCAGTAGAGCATTCGCTGGGTCATTCTTCTTCGAGTATTTTGTTCCCGGACAGAAAGTATTTATCGGGATTCGCAAGGTCGGCTCGTCCAGGTAACGAACTGATTCAACCTTCAGAGGAAGTTGAATAAGATGGATCAGCGCCTCATAGTTCGTGGAGGAAAGAATATAATATGGGAACAATTCATTAGCTGGGGGCTTCTCCAATAACACTATTCCATGTAACAGTGAAGGGGAGCTGCTCGAGTCGCTTGATGTACTGGAGCGTAAGTTGTCCCGGCGGTACTTCAGAGCTGGTTCGCCGCTTCCCACATGCAGACTAATAATTATAATCGGCGAGGTCCGGAGAGCTCCCGTGCACAATCTTAAAACAGAGTTATGCACTGAATCCAGCCGTGAGAGGTTTGTCAAACTTACACTCTGATAAACAATGCAGCAGCAATCGAGCCTGGCTCCAATAACAGCTCTGTTGGACCGAAGCAGAGTCATCCTATCCGCCCCCAGTTCAGCTTGGAAAGACATTTCAAAAGATTCAAACCTGGAATACACTTCCCTTTTAACGAGTCCAAGTGCAGTTTCCAAGATAGTCTACTATCAAAGATCATGTCCAAGAAGGTCGCCATTGGGGGAAGCTAATTGGTGTGCCATGGAGGAACAAATCTGGCGTCCATTCATGCGAGCGGGCGGGTTGCACGTGGAGCACCATGGTCTTTCCGCTCGAGAAAGAGAAACCGAGTTCACTGGCCCAGGTATCCAGTCTGTTCACTGCATCCTGTACCCGACGAGCCAAGGCTGGCAAGCATCTAGATGACGCATAGACCACGTAGTCTTCCACGTATAAAGAAGACGATACATTTGGAGGTAGCACCTCAGATATAGCGTCAATTGCTGGCAAAAACAGAGTGCAACTGATGACACTGCCCTGCGGCACTCCTTCATTTTGAGTCATTAGAGGAGAGATATACGTACCGACCTTAACTCAGAAAAGACGTCGTCTCAGAAATTCTTGCAAATAGTCAGCCAGATCGCCTCTTATGCCTAGTTCGAGCAGCCTTTAATAAAGAATTCCATATACACCAAAGGATTAACAAATCCCAAAGAACGAGAATAAATTTTTTCGCAAATGCCGCAGACTTGGAGATGGACAAGCCAGCCGTCTCGGAGCCCAAAGCCTTGATGGACAGTTATTGCCGTCGCACCCTTGAGGAGAAGGCAGCGTCCTGTACACCCGTTAGAGAAGGGCAGCACAAACAAAGCAAATTTTGTGATTTTATCGCTAGGTTGGTAATAATCCATACTTATAATAAAAGTTGAGCCTAGACACACGGACGATATATTTCAAAAGGCGTCTTGAAGAAGCAAAAATGAAATTAGTTCATACCAATAAGGAAGGAGTGGAAATTTAACCTATGAAAGATACATTTCAAATAGAGTCTTCTACACGGATGTAGAGCCAAAGAAATATTTTCTGGTTCCAGTTCCAATTCCGAAGCCATGATTTCGTTGGGACTTGGGTTTGACTCCGACTATGGCATCTTTTTTTTATCTGAAACAAAATTATATGAATAGCCTAAAGCCAAAAGCTGTTGGCTCCCACATTCTGGTCTCGGAGATCCAATCAAGAGCAGATAAGTCATGCGAGAGATTTATTAAGCTGGAATGCGTCGCGCAGCCTCAGGAGATGGTGGAGGTGCAACACGTCGACACACACTAGAAGTATGAAGACAATGACAGACGCCATCAATGGTTCAATTGAAGGAGCAGCAGCATAGTGAGCATAATAGCAGCAGCAGGGGGATAGTTAGCATAACAGAGAAATACAACCACTACACAGCAGATTCGGTCTGAGCTGGTCACCGATTCGCACAACACAGGATTCCGACTTCGGCAGACCTGATGAATCGCAGCAAAATGTCACTGTGATTTAGTGAGTGGTGAGACGCTAGGAGCGTGACTGTAGAGCGTCACGTCCCCGCACCACCGAAACAGCACCTCTACGAAGTGATCATCACAACTCGACGATACATGAAAAAGCCGGGGGATATTGGAGAAACGTTCAAAATGCGCATTATTAGCACAAGTATGGGCAGGCATATATTACGTAGGATCTCTAATTTTAATTCGGGAAACAAAAACTAAATGCACCATTTGACTGCATTCGGGAAATAACGCAAAAATGTCAAACGAATACCCTTAAAAACTCGCAAAATTCCTCGCAGCAACTGTTAACACCGCTGTGAGAGTTGAGAGCAGCTCTCTCAAGTCCTCAGAGCAGCTCTCTCAAGTCCTCAGAGCAGCGCGGCATGGTGCTGTGCGCGAATACCAAGCACGAAGGCCCAAAAATAAAGCTTCACTAACTCGTGAATGTCGAAGAGGAAAAATTACCTCCATTAACCTAGCAATGGCTAACATTTCTTCGGTATTTATCTCCCTAGTACCTGTGTATATTACATCCCATGAATACACACATTCTGTATGTATTCACGACAACAGCACCTACGTACATAGTATTTTTTGTCGCATTTATGGCTACTATAGCTGTACATATGCTGTGCTATTCTTTGTGTACATAAAACTACACTACATATATACCCGAGTACTTATGACGCCAGCATCTAGAACAACAGAAATAGCAGCGGACGCTTACACGCCTACCTGTAAAAGCTTGTTGCTTATTTTTCCGAAAAGTCAAGTAGATTTCTTGTCGTATGTAGCAACACCAAAAACTATTTACGAACCCTTCATAAAAGACAAAGTCGAACTAGCTCGTCCTACATTGACACGGAAAAGATGACGTCACACCTCTCAGGGTTATAACATGGCACAATGATAATTCACACCTAGACTCTAAGACTTGACAAAAGTTTAGAACAGCTGACCATAATTCAAGTCAACAAGGTAAAATAAAGTCATCTATGTCGCGATGTAAATTACATCAAAAATTTTACAACCGTAACGAGTAACAAACCGTGAACAATAGTGAGCCTCTAAAAGGCTGCCCTTCAACCCTTTCGCGACAATATTTTTTAATTAACTGCGAAACATTTTACTTAGTTTTTCAGTTGTGTACTGCTTTCGGCACATTCTATCAATCTGTGATACTATTATGCTATATTTACATTATTTAAATTTGGAACACCGAATAAAGTTGGTACGATCTCACAGGGCACATTGTTCCCTTCAGCTCCTGGTCTCAACGAACAGTGAAATTTACCTGGATTTATTAGCCCCATCAGGGTGGACGGGTCACGGGATCGGGGCACCCATATGTGCCTCAATTAAAAGTCTTCCAAATTTGTGCGTAAAAATACTATCATAATTCTTTGTTTCAGTTGTAATTTTGCTATTAATACAAAATTTAGAAATTTCTCATTAAGGTGATAAAATCAGTTTAAAAAATATAAGAATAAGTAATCGTAGCATTAGTACGAAGATTACTAACGCTTCGGAAACATAAGGCTTATCGCGTCGAATTCACAGAAACAAGTATTTCAGATTATACAGATTCTACAACGCAAACTATTGAACAAAGAACGATGTTTACAATTTCAATAGATATACATAACTCCCAAGTAAAAAATGCTACACGCGCAAAAGTAGAGAAATTCAATTGGTCGTGAAAAAGATACTTTCCACAGTTACCACAGTCATAAAATGAGTACATAGTTTGTTCATTACAGACAGAAAATTATTAAAATATCGCACAATTCTCACTATTTCATATTTTAAATTTTAGCGACACAGAGAATCTCACGTTGAGACACATTCGCATGGGGCACATGTCCGCTGGCCCCGATCTAGCTTTCAGAAAGAACGTCGCGCAAAATGAGGAAAGATCTTTGAGCTTCGGAGTTGAAAGTGGAGCGTTCGGGTCCTGCCAGTAGACCAAACAGTGTGGCATTAGCACTACGGCCGCGTGGGCCTGAGAAACTCGCACGCAGGTTGGTACCAGTAACGTGCGGCCTAAATACGGCCGAGAACGACAGCGTCAACATGGAAGGCGGGCGTCCACGAATTGGCAACTCAATAAGACGAGAGGCTGAAATGGCCACAATGCCTGCCTCAATAGGCAGCTAAACGGTCTCTTGCTAACGCGTTATGGGACTCATCATATACGCATAATCCAGACGAGCGCCAATTCTTCAAGTAGTACAACTTCATAAAATAGATTCAGACCACCTTACGATTTGAAAAATGAAAGACAAAATCAGAGCGGGACCACAAAAATAAGTCATCCACCTCATGCTTGACTACACACAGAAACAAGAGCTCGTGACCATTTCGACTAACGAGAATATTTAGTTATAGTAAAAATGGTCAACTTCATAAGAATCTATTACACAGAGGAGAAATCACAGCTATTTTAGAATTTTAAAATATATACTTATCCCGTTAATATTTATAAAGGCACTAGTTGTTGAAATTTCTTAGCTGACATTATGTAGTTAAAATCGTTGTTACTCTGATGTCAATTACGTTCCTGCCAGGTGGTCGTCATTGCGTAATTCGCGACTAAAAGTTTCAGATGAAATTATAATAAAAATGGGGAAAGGCCTTAGAATCGTGGCTGACACCATCCACTGCCGCTACCGAGCAGGGGCGCCGACACGGATGGTGCAAAGGCAACGAAGAAGTCAAAAGAGGAGAAGGAAACAAAAGAACCATACGGTAGGTCAGTGGCATAGCGCGCCTCACTTCCCCACAAGAGAAAAAAAAAAGGGAAAAATGATGCATGAAGTAATTCCAGTTCATTTTTATTGATTATATTATTGCACCATTTGTATATAATTTGTCGTAAAAAAAAGTTAAATACTAAGTTTTAGCACTCCTTCATTGCGAGAATAATAATAATAAACTCATTTTACGATAGCTTCGGCCAGATGCTATTCAGCTGTCGCTGTAGCATTTTTACTAGAGGTACCCCTTCATGTAACGCATAACATATTCGCTTGGTTCACTTCACATAATTTTCTTGTTATCCAAGTTGGTGTTGATCTTTACAAATTTTCGAACGCATTAATTTCCTTTACGAATTCCAGTACCCTGTCTGTTGGTCTCCCATCTTGTAGTGAGAGACAGATTCGGCTTCCTTCAGCCGAGAGGAATAATACAAATGCCTGCAATAAACTCGTGGAACCAGCATTACTGAACACATTCAGAGGTGGTCACTAAAGTCGCTGAGCAGCGTTACTTGGCCTCGAAAGACAATACAAGTGACAAGGCCAGGTCTGACCAGATGGCGTACCTGAGGGGAGCTCACGGACTTGAAGCATCTGAAGAATGCAAAGCCGTCCCCCGCACAGCACTCTCTCTCAAAGCACCATTCCAAGGGATTAGGTAACATCGAATATGGTTTTGTTGCTCGAACTTCGCTAGAAAGTTTCAACGAAGAATATGGCGCCAAGAGACGAGGCATGAACAAATTGGGCCAGCAGCTCACCAATCAGACGCTCCCGAGAGTGGACACACTTCCTACGGTACGAGGTAATGCCACCCAACCAAACAGAAAAAACAATAAAAAACGGAAAAAAGAGGCAGAAATAATAATAAAAATACGGAGGGAGAAGACAATCAAAAACAATGAAATTCAAGATCGACTCAACTCCTTAATTTGACTCTCAATTGTTTCTTTAATTAATGGCTGCCAGATTTCACGTGATTTTTGTAGCCCAAGCAACATACTAAGAATTCACCACACCACAATAAGAACATAAGCACGTTAAGCTTAGCACTAACCGTACAGAGGATTTAAACAATAGTTCAACAATAACAAACAGGGCCGTAGCAATACATTAGGCACTAAAAATACTCGTGTTCTGAGAAGTTCATTCATGACAAATACCATGAAGACGATGAACGAGCCGATTCTAGCTCGAAATAAGCCATACAGTATTCCTATGTTGGCCGAAACGAACATGACATTAAATGCAACCAAAGATGCGTAGAGCACCTTTGGTCAACACGCCGGTCTCGTGTCGAGTACCATTTCTGCGTGTGGTCGCCCTCAGACACGCCGCACCGGCACTCATCTCATTCCGCGTGGCACTAGCACAATATAAGTAATTTTGAAATGGCACTTCACGCCTCCAACAACTATGTTTGCGCAAAATTCGAGATTGATCCAAAACATAAGGAAACATCGCTGTAGAACGCGAATCAATTTCAACCACAAATTGAGCAGCATTGTGACCGATGAACTCGTTTCAGCGGATTGAAGTGCCATTTTTGTCCTGCTTGCGCATCAGACAACGATGCAGGAATTAGCGTTAACCCTCTATGACATAAGCTCCAGATGATGATGGCCTCAACAGTGCCACTCACTCGTACCCCATCGAATTATCCACGGGTGTGTTTGGCGGTTTCTCATAGTGAAACTGAGCGTGAATTCGAAGCTCAATGAGTGACGAGTACGGCATCACTAGCATTGCAAGGAAATTTATACCACTCACTCTGGAATAGTAATCGTAAATCTAAGGTTACGTGAAAGAGAGACTATTGGTTTAGGTCCATAGAAAAAATGAAAAAGGTAAACTACGGCTTATGAGATACCTTGCTATCCTACGGTACTAAATAGCTCTTTAGAACACAGAGGAATTCGTCCGCCTGGGTCATACAGAGCCAAGTTACACATTACGGAGGTTCTTGACGTAGACGTTAGAGCAAATAATACCTCCTCGAGTCTTCATCATTTCAGGTTACACAAAATCAACCTGTTAGTTTTTAAACCCGATGATCTCAGACACTCGCACCGAACTGGAGAGATCATACAAATTTATAATTTACTAGAGCGAGGAAGAAGTTTGTCATGGAGAAGAGCTATCATTTTTTGCCAGGAATCGACCTGAGCGTTGGTGTGGTCGACAGCGTTGCCGCCCCACACTAAGCTCCCTGACAGGGCGTTGTGGTACGACACCTCACAGAACGGCACGTACGGGGGTTCGATCAGGTGGCCCGTCCCGGGGTACTTCACCACCTGAAATCAAGGGGACACATAAATAACTATGATACCCACGTTCAATGTTGTGCACATGATGTTAGGGGAGACAGTCAAGTGTGTAACCACTGTTTCTGAGACAAGAATTCAATGCGAGCAAAATAGAGGCATGGAAGATCAAAACCGCATGAAAAAATCATTTTTATATATTTTCATAGAAAACTTGAACTCTTTACGGCACACACATATTTCAGTCAGATTTGAAAATGTACATTTCTGCGCGAACAACAGTCCCTAGGTGTGCCGGGATCATTTTGACCTCTTAGTAAAGAAATTCATGTAGAAATATTGATTTTATCAATTTTTAGTTCAATTTACATTTATAGTGTTAGCTGAATAATCAATTACTACCGTAACTGTGACCCAGAGTTTTTACGGATTACTGCCTGAAAACAGCCCTGTCCCATTTTAGGTTCTCGCATAAGGTAAACTCAATTAGAATGAACAAGCTCTCGAGCCACCATGCAACGCCAAATCATTTCTGAAAAGGAAGCATAAAAGCCCTTCATACTTGGAATCTATCCAGAGAACCAGGCCTGCGTTGAGCGTATCTCCGCAGGGCGATATCAGCGTTAGCCTCGCTGTTGATGTTGCGGTCGTCCAAACCTACGAGCCAGAGCATGTGGGCGTCTATGTCCTCTACAGGGATCACACTCTCACGAGGAATCTTCGTGGGCAAGAAGGTGGTGCAATCCACGCGCAGGTCGCGCTGTATCTGCACACAGAAAACATAGGGCGATGAAATAATTTCATGAGTCTTGAAGTTGCACTCCAATCGCTTCTCTGTTACCCCTTAGCGTATCGCGACTGTGCGAGGTGGGATGAAAATATCGTCGTGGAAGTCAAGCATGATGATTTGACGCTCGACATTGAGGGTGATGGGATTAGATTCGGTTGGGGAGGGTGATAGTGACAATTCATCTGTAAAAATATGAAAACTTGGAGGAAAAGTTCAGCAAAAAGATGATTCAATTCCCCAAGAATAAATTAAAAATGCAAGTACACGTTGGATATGGTAAAAATAAAGCCCGAAGCTACGCAAGGAAATGAGCGAGAACGTTAACAAAAGAGACAACCGAGAACCTATTTGCAGTGACCGGATTAGTGGACACAAGATTAGAGCAAAGCTAGACCACTAGCTAAAATGGAAGCAGAAATCGCGTACAAGATGAGTTAATGGTGTAAAATTCACTTGAAAAACAAACGCATGAAAAAAGGGGCGAGAGAAGCAAGAAGAAGTAGGTTGGTAAAGCCTTCACTCCACAAAACTACAATAGTGCTGCGATTCCCTGGGTTGTGAGAGAGACGGCAAAAGAAACTCAAGAAAACACCAAGTGATGCCTTGCTCCTGAGCTCTGCATGTCGCTCACTTAACTTGTGCTAGCAATTAGCCGTGACGCGACACAGTTTAGCTTGTGAGCACTCAAACGCTAGTTTATTCAGTTGAATATCAATTGCGACGGGACGCAGCTCAGCTGCTACGTATTAATTAAAATACGAATTTACATAACTGTAAAAATGTTGATAACCATTAGGGATGATTGGATGCGATGGGAGGCCGGGTGAGGGGAGACAAGGCGAGTGCAAAAAGAACCCACCTTTATCTTCGTCCAATCAATATGCACGGGGGGGCGGAGAGGCTCTCCCCCCACACGCATGGGTACCTCCACGTTGAAGCAGGGGGAGCTGATGAGGACAGCCACTTTGACTTGAGGGATTGCTAATGCCATGTCCAGAACGATGTCTCCGCCTTTGCTGGCACCGACCGCCCCCACGCCTTCCTTCGACACCTGCAAACGGGCGCTCACGTTATCTACTCCTGAAGTGATGATAGTTAGATTAGACTAGATTAGATTATTAGATAGACTTAAGCTCCCTATCTACACGAAATGAGATCCAAAGAACGCAAGGAGATTGGACAACTTAGTATGGACTCCATAGAAAACGGGGGATCTATGCACAAGGTGTGGTGCCACACAGGATTCCCTGCGCATAGAAACATAAGTCAACAATGAAAAGGAAAAAACAAAGAAGAGATAGCGAAAAAAATAAGGAAATTGAAAGAAGCAAAGTGGGCACGAAAGATAGCAGTCCGAAACGCTTATTTAAAGTTGGGTAACCTAGCGTGTTCCCCTCGGTTGAGCCAGTCTCTATAGCATATGATGGACAACCCTAACTAACCTGACCCTATTGTCTATCCTGCGCCCCTTGGGCGAGGGTGATCTTGAAACGAACTCATTATGCAGGTAATGTTAAACACACAATACACAGTGTATGTATATCTTTACCTCGACAATACTTTTTTTGGTTCGAGGTGTTCCGAAATATCATTAAAAATGAGAATAAGTTATCTTACTGCTTTTAGATGGATAAATTTCCGTTTCATTCGAAGAGTAAACACCGCTTGTTCCAGGGAACATAACAGAATCATACCGTATGGTCTAATAATAAATGGAAAAGGAAGGATTATCGTGACAAAACTGCGAGTGGCAATATTTTAAAGTCTTTACTCCTTTGCAACATTCTACAAGATCTTCCATGTTCCCTGATTACAGATGACAGAGCCATAATCCCTACGCAGCAAGAAAGCTTTGCGACGAGCTCAAGCCGGAGCATAGACCAACACAAGAGATGAACTGAAAAGAGCACCTCATCAAATGAAAGCAGGTACTCGACAGCTTCCTCGAAGTACTCCATGTTGATATTATCGTATGTAGCGGGCAGGTCCTTGTAGTTGAAGAAGGCGAGAGAGAGCGCGGCCACCCCTCGCGCCGCCAGCAGGGCAGACCTGTGCTCCATGAGGCCCCCCGCCGACCCNACATGTCCACCACACCAGGGAACGGCCCGCTACCTGCGGGCGGCCGAATCACTGACATTTCGCAAAAAAAAACCTTACCTGTTCCTCAGAAAATCGAAGAAATACACACTCTCCTAAGAGGCAGGAAAACTCTAAGCACAACAAGGCATTTACTTACGAACTACCGTCGCAATTCGACATTGAACAAGGGAAACGACCATCACGCTAAATGGTACGGTGTTACCTAGCCACGTAGCTACAAGAAGGAACGCTGACGATCCAAGAGATACATGTAAAGTCACAAAATTAATTACACTCACAAAGAGTTGTTAGGGTAAGCCCAACGATCGTTTCACACACACCGCCTACACATCGACGAAATGAATTTATGAGAAATGCAACATCAAAGGCATAAAAAAATCCTCAAAAGTCGAACCGTGAACAAGAAAGCAATGAAAACCGATCACCTGTAATGAAATGAAATGGAAATGAAAAGAAATCTTCAGTCAAACAAAGAAGACAAAAAGCTGATGAAAACCAACCAAACGAATCTGATGAGCGCAGGAACGACCGCAGCTTGGGCCAGCAGCCCGAGAACGACCATGTTGACTGAAATAATGATTGATTGATTATGAGTCACTTTACAACTTCCTATTCACGTGAAATGTCACCCAAAGAGAACGAAGAGAGGAAATAACCATTTATAATGCACTGTAAAAAACGTGGAATCTATGCACAGGTGTTTTCACACCGGATTTCCTACTGTAGGTTTCGGAAACCTACTTCTGTATTTCAATGATTTCCGTCAGTAGTAAGTAGTGCATTTGGTAGCGAT
>VOMN01041695.1:0-33459 GCA_014899125.1 Orchestia grillus
AATGGGCGGAGTATCCTAAAGCGCCAGTTATGATCGGTTTACTACTAATACTACTACTTCTACTTATGCATGAAAGCGCTGTGTTCATTCTATTTGTTTTTTAATCAATATTGTTTGTTAGGAGAGTTATTCGTGCCTTCTTGTTGAAAGATAATTCTTTCTTTAGTTTTTCCTCTGTTTTTATGAAGCCTAGAAGTTGTACATCATCAGTAAATGAATTCTTTTGTAGTAAATAAACATTCATATGAAGTTATATTTCAAGGCAAAAATTTATCATAAAGCTATTTTTTCGTAAAACTTTTTTTCCATGCAGAGACATTCATCAGTTTTAAAGAACCTGATTATATATTGAATGAAGTTTCAGAAACAAGCATAATTACATACATATGTATCTTGATAGAATGAGCTGTCTTTTGATTTGTCAATGGAATAATTTCCTGCTTATTCTTGCTCACTCGTACGTCAATCTTGTGTAATTAAACTTAATACTTTTTTATTTACAGGTGTGCATAGTCAGTCAACGGGCAGCAGTGGCTCGTCTAGCCTCGCTCACTGCGGCTCAAACACACCATCTTCTCACCACGCCTCTGACTCGTTGCATTCATCCACGCTAGGCGGCCAGTTCCTAGAAGATGTTGAAATGCCAAGCTTTGTGACGGACTCCACAGTGAACTCGAGTAGGACTCATCTCGTGTCCCTTAGCCCTGCTGACATGAGCACGTCTGCAGCCAACACGCCTTCCAATTCCTTACTGAATGCAACACTGATTGGGTGGTCTCCTTTGGAAGAGGAATTGGGCATTGGAGGTGCTACTGCTGGGGCATGCAGGCAACAAGAGACTCTTTCCGAGGCATCTAGGAAAGATAATTTTAAAAGCACTCTGTTAACTGAGCACCTGCGCTCTAAAGTTGACTCACTTGTGCAGGATAACGCAGCCAAATTCTCGGAAAGTACACAGTGTGTCAACCAGAAAGCTGCTGAGGTGCCCGGAGACGCGCTGTGTCGAGAAACCACTACTTTGAGTTCCACTGTTCACCTACCTAGCGTAGCTCCTCCTGGTCTACTCAATGATCTCAATCACGGATGTCAACTTTTGGCAATGTCACAAGTTAATGAGTATGACCGGAAGATCAGTACTGCAATTGACTCTGGGTGTTCCAGAGACTTTCAAACCAATATTGACCAAGCCATGAGCAGTGTTGACAGTGCCTTGAAGTCTGCAACAAACAAGGATTATGGCATCGTCGGCAGGCATGGATCCCGCATTGCTGCTTCCGAAACTCGGTCGTCAACACCTCAAGAAAACGGGGATTCGCCTGATGATTTCTTCAATTTCAATGATGACGTTCATTTAATACTGCAGGAGCTTGCGCATGACATAGAAGGAGAGTCCTCCAGTAACTCCCTGTTAGATCTCGAACGCATCAATGATGAACTCCTATTTGCCGGTGAGTTTCAGATATCAAGTGTCATATTTGGGTGAGAAATAAACATGCTCTAGGCATTTTTTTATAATTTTATCGTTCGCCTAATGTTTTATCGTTCACCTAATTCACAAACTTGTGTTTGTTTCAGACATGGCTGACAGTTTAATTGAGCAGTCTCTACTTCAGACTGGCGGCCAGGTCAGTACTGACACAAGTGCTCACTAGATCAAAATTGGTTGTTATTGCAGGTGCACATCTTTGCAGAGCACCGTGTAATTTAACACTCAATAATAATTCTTTGTGTGTAGAAAGATTTGTGAAAATGAGCGCATATGTTCACGGAAATTACTACCAACAGTTCACTGTAGTCCTGAAAGTCTTCGACAAACCCCCTCTCCTCCCCTTGTTATTTAGGAACAAAATTAAGAATCTGTTATAAATATTGTCACAATTCATATTATAGGACTCTCAACGTCAGGGTCTCAGTGTAGGTTATTCTGAGACTTCAAACGTTAGACTAGAAATTAGTAGGCCTTCATGATCATCAGTGTTTCATTCATCGTAGGTAATTTTTTATCAAGAATAATTTTTGAAGTATCGATTGTTTCTGTGCATCAAATAAACCTGATGTTTTTTTTTTGTTGAGGCTATTAAAGTGAGCAATCAGTTAAGTGTATTAACTTGCTTTAATGGAATTAATTATATTTTTTCAATTACCTGTATACCTGTATTTTTGTTCAAACTTGTACAATATTTTTACACGTTCTACTTCTCTCCAGTTCGGAGTAGAATGAACATTTTCAGACAAAGCGGTACTCTAGGTCCTGTTTTTGTGTAGTTTTGTCAATGGATGGGGATTTTGACTTCTGTCAATTTTTGAGCTTGTTATCGATTGCACAATCATAGTGTATTTGCTGCATCAGTGAGGGGAAAAAGTCGAATAAAATGTAGAATTAGAATCTATTGTGGTGTACCATTTCTTATATAGCTTATCAATTCACTAGATTTTGTTAGAGATCTTCTGAATGGTCGCCTACAATTCATTAATTGGTACAACCAAAAACCATTGGTGCATCAGTAATGGGTGTTAAATGTAATCCACATGAAGATCTTGTATTTATGGAAAGATAGCACTCATAACTGTAATATTTAACAGAATTGTAATGCTACTCGTTTCCTTAGGTATGCTATCACGAGGTCTTCTTCTTTATTCGATGATTGCAGGGAGTGTCTACTGGTGGCTGGCTGCAGGGGGCCTGTGTTGAGGGTCCGTGTGAGAGTGTGCCCTCTGCTTGCGATGACGATGACTTGGACATCGCAGCCATTACTGCAACTTTGAGAGCTACGGGTCGAGTTGGAGCCATGACCCCTGCCAAGCAGTCTGCTGGTGGTGGTCGCCAGCTGTCTAGTTTTGCCGACGCCTCCTCAGTTCCTGGCTGTTTGCCTTCCGGTGCTGCTGCTGTGAACGCTGGCGCACGTGTTAAAGAAACGTCGGTAAAACAAGCCTCAGGCAAAGTGGTGACTTTCAACTGCGACCAGCAAAGTTCTCAGCGTGGTAATGCTTCAAAGATGAGGTTTTCGAACCTCAATGGAACTTTTGATGCTGCCCAAGGAGGTAAGTTGAACAGCACTTTTGATGCTGATAATGCCCTGGTAAATGGAACGTTTCATGCTGCGTCCGGTAGGTGTGACGGAACCTTCAACGCAGACAACTCCTCAACTACTGCTGTGGTTAGGAAAATCTCTAAGGTGGATACTACTTTTGATTACATTTCTGTCAAGAATGATAAAGCAGATGGAGGGAAACTGAATGGGACTTTTGAAACTTGTGTGTCAACAAAGGATAAAATCCAAGATCAAACCTTGGGCACTGCTGCGGGTTTAAGGAAGGGTCTTCATGACACGTTTGAGAATGCAAGAGAAACCAAAGCATCTTCTAATTCAACTTTCAACCAATGCGCTAAGGAGGTTTTGAATACTGGTGAGATGATCAATGCCTACACGAACCCCTTGGTTGGGGCCGCTTCTGCCCGCACGCGCAGCGGAACCTTTGATGCTGAAGTGGCCAGCGCAACATCAGGAGGCCCTGCAAAGGTCAACTCAACCTTCAACAGAGCTGGTGATGCTCATGATGGTACGTTCGAGTGCGGCGCACCGAACCGCGGTGTCAATTGTGCTTTTGATGGAGCTCCTCGTGGTGTAAACAGTACATTTGATGGAGGTCTACCTGGAGTAAATGTCACATTTGATGGCGGTCCACGTGGAGGAAATGTCACATTTGATGGAGGTCCACGTGGAGGAAACGTCACATTTGATGGAGGCCCACGTGGAGGAAATGTCACATTTGATGGAGGTGCACGTGGAGGAAATGCCACATTTGATGGAGGTCCACGTGGAGGAAACGTCACGTTTGATGGAGGTCCAGGTGGAGAAAACGTCACGTTTGATGGAGGTCCACGTGGAGGAAACGTCACGTTCGATGGAGGCGCACGTAGAGGAAATACCACATTTGATGGTGCAGCTGGAGTCTTGAACAGCACTTTAGACGGAGCTCCAGAGGGCCACAATGGCACGTTTGAGGGCCGCCAGGCTGACGCCACGTATGACCAGGACTGTTTCCTGGCGGTGGGAGGCACAAGGTGAGCTCGCCGGGCATTAGCGTGGGCAACCCTCGCTGGGTTGTTGTGTGGCGGTAGGTGACGCTCTGCGCTGGAAAAGCCTTCCTGGTTTGGCCCTGTGGTCCTCATTTGGGTTTCTACACACCAATGAATAATTGATTACTCAAATGACTGACACTTGTTTATCAATAAGCTTATAGCTAGCATTACACTACATCTCGCACTGTGGGCTTTAACACTTGCCACAACATTGAAAATAGAAATAGTTCATTGATATTACTACCACAATAAAAAAAACGCAACATAAATACCGAGATAAATAAAAGCGAGATGTAACGCCGAGGGTCGTCTTGCCCTCGATGAGTAGGGGCTTCTTGCTCGTTCGTTTCTCGTGGGAAACTCCCTGATTGTACGAGATTATAAGACGCCAAGTTCCGTTGTAGCATGTACTCGAGCAATCGCAAATTATGAGTTAAACATTATCTTGATCTAAATTCCTGCTGCAAAGATTATCTAATGACCACGAACCAATTACGAATCAACCATCAGGTTATAAACCCATCACTATACAATTAGCATAACACAACATCATTGACCTCAATCATTCTCGTTCTGTGACCATTCCGAGTGTGGTGATGCTGAATTGATTAGAGCTGACACTAAGGGCGTCGCCAATTGGGCACAATGAACACCCGGATTGCAATTGCTTTGAGTTGATTGTATCACACGGTTCACTCCACTGCACAGATTTAATTAACACAACACCTTCAGGTCCCGAGTATTCCAGTATCCCACGTCACCGTAGTTACAAGACTTTCGCTGAGTCAGTAATGATGAGGTGCTTAATCTTCCCAGTGAACGTGGAGTATTAAGTCCTCCATATAGAAGAAATAATAAAAAATATCCTAATTCTACCCAGCTATAGCTTCAACTAAGATGTATCGTATATAAATTTGACCAATTCAATACTGTGCACTTAAAATTTGGAATTATTTTGTGTCAAATAAAAAAACTTATCTTATCTCACTCTTCTCTAGCAGCAATGGAGCTCTCCGTTATATCTTCTAGATTTATCTTGGTGCTGAGAAGTAATCTATGAACCTTGTCTTGTAACAAGCCGTCTTAAAAACATTTTTCTCAATTTTAAATTTCTGTGTTAATATCCTAATGCTGTTATTAATCGACTGCAACTCACAAGCTTGAACTCGTCAAACAAAGCTGTGTTCCCTGAATGTTTTTTAATATATTATAGATAAATAAGTGTAATTTGATATTTTCCAGTGAAGGCGTTGTGAATTCTTCTAATTCCTCTCCAGGAACCCAGAGAGGCACTCTTTTTATGATGAAATTATTTGATTTTTGTGTTTCTACCTTGTATTTTAATATTGAGTATCTAGTTGGGAATAACATTCCTCCACATGCGGTAAAGTTCCGATTTTTTCGTTCTACCGAAGGATTGTTTAATGCACTTAGCTTCTCATTGTATTCTTGGGGATTATGCTGAACCCAAGTCTTCGCAGCTACATAGATTTTTCTGCTTACTTGCGCTTCTCTTTGCTCTCCTCACTCTTTATTGTACATATTCATTGCAAGCATTGGTCATAAATAAACGGCTAGCGTCATCTTGCTCATCTCTAAATGGGAGCTAAAACATGTTTGTGTAGTGCTCTAAATAATTTCTACTTACTATTCTATACTGTAGAACGAGGGTTACCGGTTTACCATGTCTACCGCTACTCTCCTGATGGTACAAGGATGAAAAGTAACTAAGACTTCCATGACAGGCCGGTGTTGAACAGGAGTCAGAGCATGCCCTGCACTTCTCCTGACGAAAACCGCCTGAACGAGTCTGTCCAAGAGCTGTGTGCCAGCCAGAGCTACAGCTGCATCAACCTCATGGATGCGGACGCCCCTGTCCTCAAGCACATCCTCAAGATGCCCCCCGAGCAGCAGCAGCAGCTCCGGGCTCTCTGTGACAGCCCTGCCAGGAAGGTGAGCAGGTCATTGATACCGTCACTCTTCTGTGGTCTCTCCAAAGTCCTTCCTTTGTGTGATAATTTGTAGAGAATTTTTATTATGGAGGGGGTTGTTTGTGGTGCTTTTCATCAGTGAGTGTGGCAGATGCAGGGTGGTTGAGGAACGAGGCATCGAATGAAGGTTTTTGTCATTGTCTGTTCTTTTGATTTGGAAGTGCAGTGCTGGGATGTACATTGTACATGGCCATCTGTCAGCACATGTTCAGTCCGGTAGTGAGCTAGAAATGAACATGTCAAAATTTAGTGTACAGTAAGCTAAGTGCTTAGCGTGTTTACTTTTAAGAATTGTATGATTTTCACCTTTTAATTCACGTGTTTTTGAATTCATTAAATATACATATTGGTCTCTCCCTAACCGCGTTTTTGTTTTCAGCTGCTATAGTTCTGCATCAATTGAACAGAAATGTAACAAAGGTTCTCTTGGCTACTCCTCCAGCTCAGTAATCTATGTATCCGTACTCCCTGGATACATAGACTCGCAAGCCATTGGAGATGGAGGGAAACTGAATGGAACTTTTGAAACTTGTGTGTCAACAAAGGATAAAATCCAAGATCAAACCTTGGGCACTGCTGCGGGTTTAAGGAAGGGTCTTCATGACACGTTTGAGAATGCAAGAGAAACCAAAGCATCTTCTAATTCAACTTTCAACCAATGCGCTAAGGAGGTTTTAAATACTGATGAGATGATCAATGCCTACACGAACCCCTTGGTAGGGCTGTCTTTCTTGCGTATTTATACTCCTTACTTTTATAAATTCGCATTTCTATTTGAGCCAGTTAGTCATTCATAGCTTTACTTGACCAGTTCAGAGAAAAATTAACTTGGAGTCTTATAGAAATTTCATTCCTTCCTTCTCATGGTGGAAATCCCAAGGGAAGAATATTTTTTGGCCTGTACTTGTTTGTATCCTAAATGACAGAGATGCATCATACGTCGGTATGAGACCTAGAAGTATTGTTTTACTGGTCCTTTCGTGTGGTACAGAACAGCTCATTCAGGCAGCGACGGTCCCTGCCCAGCAACTTCTCCCCCAGCTGCAAGGCTGGCCAGTCACCGGGGTGGTGCGACACCGCACGTGCACCCCACATGACTTCCCACGAGTCACTGACGGGTGGCCAGGTGTGCAACGTCACCACGAGTACGCCCAAGCCTAAGGTAAGCCTTTAAAATTTCGTAGAAGTGGTCTGTTGCTCAAATTATCTGGCAACTGTAGCGTGAATGTTGGTCTCCACTTTGCACGCGAAAAATAGTTTTTCTACTGATATTTTAATTGAAAATTGAAGGTGCCTCAGGTGTGGAGACCTTGAGTGAGAATTCTGTATCATGTATTAACAATCCCTATTACTGAGGTAAGGGAAGTGTCGCTGAAACTTGTGTTTGTGGGCGTGCATGCTTAAAAAATGTGTTAAATTTTGCGAGTTTTTCTCTGACGTAAGTTCACCCTCAGTATTCCTAATTAGGGGCAGAGGGGGGCAGCGCTACATTTCAAAGTAGCGCTGCCCAGCTCTGAATTTAGGGGTCTCGTGATCGTAAATTTTGAGTTACTATGGCTATGTGAGCAGGTGCTGTGTCTTGCGAAAAGACGAATAGCCTTTCATTGGATACTTTATTTATCCATGGATACTTTATTTATCCAGGGCTTAACCGTTTTAAAGAACATCAATGTATCCAGCAACATGAACCCCAAGCCCCTGTGGGAAAATGTAAGGGGGCATGACATGACCTTCACTACTCACAACTCCTAAAGCCATCATAGTAGCCAGAAATTTAGTGTGCATCACCTCAAATTTTTATCTTGGATTAACATCTTAATTTAAGTGGATTATCTGAAGTATAAAAATATGATTTTTTATGGAGTTGTTAATTGTCTTATTGACCAAACTGTTATAATGTTGAAGTTAATTTTCGTGAAGCTAGAAGGACCATGTTTACTGTACCAAATAAAAATCTCTGTCTTGCTGTGGAAGTCAAGTCAACCAGGCAAAGGCTAAATTTGGTCGAGATAGCAAACGGTATCGCCTTGCCCTCCTACATAGCATCGTATGGTGCCTAAGCTTTCTTCGGTGCTTGAATAAATGAAAAAACATTTATCTTCTTTACCGCTGCTTCTAACCACACTATTTTTGGCAGAGCGTGCAGGAGATACTCAGTCTCTACCAACAGCAGCAGCAGCAGCCGCTTGCTGAGGCGGATAAGGCGGATGCGAAGCCCCACAACGTCATCTCTAACATCATCAACAGGTGGGGCGAACTGCTGTACCTCCTTGTGTGGGGCTCAGGAGTGCTCGAGTCAAGCATGCATGTGTGCTGCTGTCTCGATTTCATGAAAGGAGGAATAAGGCGAATGAATGAGCAATAATGGTATTAGACTCCGCTATGGGGTAATTTTGGCAAATAATTTTGGGAATTTTGTGGCCGAGCTGTGTATGATGCACACCGTGTTACGGGACTTGCCTCCAGTGCTGCCATGCTAATGGCTAACTGACTTGCGTTCCCCCTCCCTCAGTGATTCCAGCTGCCAATTTGGTACTTTCTTTTACATTGTGGAGGAGAGGTTACTGACTGGAGTAGAGAGAGTTTGTATAAATAGTTGTGTTAGTGTTCACATTGTGAATGAGCTGTGATTTGAATTCACAGTTCATCCCAGGAGTGCAGATGAATCATGATTGTTAAGCGTGGGTCTCTTTATGAATCACGATGCTCTCAGTTAATTACAAATCAGATGATTTTATCTATTATCTGACCATCATAATTAATACTACACATTTTGTTACTATTTTCTACTTGAATATCATTGCAATAAGCTCTTGCAAGCAATCAAGACATGCCGAGAATATTTTTGTGTTGTGTTACAAGTGAGTACCATATGACAGCAGGTATTGTGTCATGGGCAGGTACAAGCCTCTCGCCAACTCCGCGGAGGCTGAAGAAAAAGAGTCATCAGGTGAGTGCAGCGAAACGAACACGACGGAATATAAAAAATTCAAATTCTGAAATCATACAAAGCTCTGAACAACCGTTTATCTGGCTTGTGCGCTGTGCTGACTTTACTACTGTTTCCGGATCTAAGTAATTTTTCCGTGTTTTTCTGTCTTCTATCCAAGTTTTAAGCTTTATTATAACCATCTCAGCCTTGTTCAGCGCTACGCTAATTAATCACTCTTCACTGTGGTATAAATGTATTGGTAATTCGATTTTCATGTTTACCTGATGTGACAGTTTTTTGGTTTGTTGGATAAAATTAACAATAGTTCAAATTTCTTGACCTTTAGCTTACTGGTGTGTGTCCTAACACGAGTGAGAATGATGATTGCGTTCGCACTCGCCTCGAATTAGGACTCTTGAAGACTTTTGACGAGAAAATTGAGGAGTTCCTGTCAGAGTGGACTCGCACATCTTTGGTACAAGAGTTCCCGTGTGCACAAATGTGTTTGTGTCATGCGGTCTTAGTGACTATTGCAGTAAAAATTCGTCACTGCAAGTTGTCAGGGTGCAAATTCTCACAAATTACAAGATATGTGCTCTGCATTAGCACAACTTGCTTGCCCGACTCCCATCAGCTTTGGCTGAAGCTGCAGGGTACGACGGGACAGCCCACGCGTAGTTTGTCTGTAATTTGTATCTACGTAGAATTTCCTTCCTTTGTTATCTTCAAAATCAGGGAAATTTAATACCTTTTCAAATTTAATACCATTGAGCAGTTAATCGAGTGCTTTTTTATTTTTGGTGCCGTACCTATGTTTGATCTTGTTTGATGTCGGCTAAATTGGCGCAGTTTATTGAGCGCATTTTATTTGTGACGTCACTTCTGTGGTGAGAAATAAATCGGAGCTCATGTAGGGATCCTTTGAAAATGAATTTTGACGTTAAGAGACCCGTAAAAGTGTTGATGCAACAGCAGATTAGAAACCAGAACAAATTGGAATAAAACATGTGAGCAGATAAAAGATTACCTAACTTTTTTTAAATAATGAGTTAGTTTTGTGTTTTTTCTACTGTATTTTTCCTGATTAGTGGTAATTCTACTAAGACACTTTATGAAAATCAAGAAATAGCTCAAAATATTTTAATGGCTTTACTCTTGAGGAGAATTTGAAATCTTTTGTTGAATATCCCTTCTTTTGAGACACCCTACAAAATTGATCACTTTTGGAGAAGTACAATAAACACGACAAATTGTGTGTGAATAGAAACCCAGAGTAGGGGATTACTTTGAGAACATTTAGAGTGCGGTGAGTGAGCTGGGCTCTTGTGCAGGCGAGTGTGGGGGCCAAGCGGCGGGTCATGCGGAGGTAATGGCCAAGCTGCGGCGGCACCGTCAGCAGCAGCCTGCCCTTGGCGGCAACGGGGGTGTGGTGGGGGGACCTTTGAAGGCTTTCCATCCCCCGTCTTCTGATCAGCCTACTCGTCCCTCTTCGTCCACCCCCAACCAGGGTACGCTTCTCGGTCCTAATAAGCATTTCGACTTCCATATCTTGGCACTGGGCCAAATAAAGTCATTTATTTATTAAGGGACCACTTGGGTTCTTTGTGTTGAATTTGTATTGTTTTGAAAAGTTTCATTCACTGAGTAATAAATCATGAAATCCCTCATGCAAGTGGGGAATTATTTTTTCTAATTAAACGAAAGCTTACTAGTTGTGCGGTTTTTTGGCTGATCATTATTGTTTGGTTTTTCAACTGCACTTATTTATAATGACCACGTTATATATTGTTTAATATAGTGTTGCAAATCACTCTCCAGTTAATTAATCTGCAAAGATAGAGACAGAAAAAAAGAGGTGACCCTCATTTCAATACTGTAATCTCTTGTTTGAAATTCTCTTACCCAAAAAATTGAAGTTTGAAAATAGGCAAAACAATTAGGAAAACTATCCTCGTTGTTTACACGTTGATGTTGACTAGCAATTCTTACGTATATGCCGGCACGCCTGCACGTGCTTTTGCTGGCGTGCCTGCACGTGCATTTGATGTTACGTTTCCATCCTAGTCCAAAACCAAGCAAGCTCGCGTGTGAGCAGGTGATGAGGGGGACACACCAGGACAGGTGGCCTGCAGGGACACCCCAGCTGACGGGGGCTGCGACTCCAGCCAGGCCCCGAAGATGCGCCCTCTCTTGCCCTCCTTCGGGTCGTTCAGCAGCATTGGTGAGGCGAGTCCGGCAGCTCCGTGCGTGCCACTCACCATGCTCACATTTTCTCAGTTTTGCGAGAATTGGAATTATGATTTGCGCTCAGGAAGAGAGTTTAAGTAGTACTCCTCGAGTACGAAGTTGGATATTCTGCTTGCTATTCGCAACAAATCCACGTTGTTGATCTTCATTCAGGGCAAACGAAATTCCCAAAAGTACTAGTTTCAGCAGCAACTAGGTTCAGTATTATTAGAAACTTGTAAACTAGGCTCAATTAACGTGAGGAAAATGCTTGAAGTAAGAATGAGCTGTCTCTGGTGTACCACGTTGGCATCCTTCTGTCTAGGAAGACAATGAGTTAGTGCGTCTTGGAGTCAGTCTGTGGTGGAATTGCAGTCTGGTGTACCAACACTCTAGACAACAAGAGTATTCCTTTAGTTTCTCAAATACAGATATTCTGTAAAAGGGGGAGAATGAACATTGGAGAAAAATTCTAGAATTCTTTTGTAGCATAAAGATTAGGGCAAAATTAGCCGACATCTTGAGGCTCATCAACAACTTCTTCCTTTGATCATTAGACGCTCATCTTGATACCTCTCCCGTTGTTCCTTCTTGTTTATTTCATGATGTTAAAACGTCGTTCGTAGACTGGATACTTGCTGTAACCTCAGATTGTTTCCAAAAATATAAATCGTCCCCTGATGCCGGTTGAAGTAGATCCACACCGAAAGCTTGGGCAAAATTGGAAAAATTGTGTCATGCCCTACGGAACGGAAATTGAACTTGATACATTATTATATGATGTACTTAGTCGTAGTATACTCAATATTTCAAGAAATACATGGTATACTGTAGATAGCTGTTTTTTTCAGATTCGGAGCGGATTGGGTCCCCTGACGCTGTAGGGGAGCACAACCTGGGCAGCACCATGGACTCCCCCCTGCCCTGGTGAGCGCGCGTGCTGCTCTGTTAGGAGCAGGAATGGAGAGTCTGAGAACATTTGTTGTCTCTGGCTCCTGGGCCATAATTTTGTTGAACTTTTACTCAGGCTCCAATTGCAGCAGTGCATTTTTCATTTGGATTGAAAATGGTATTGTCTACTGGCCCAATGCTCTTGGCTTTAGCTCCTGCCTCAGCCTAGTGAAACATTGGCGCTTCCGCTCTACAACGTTGGTTCTGGAAAATTTGAATTTGGCTTGTCGTTTTGGTAGCTGAATGTTGATTTATTTTCAACTTTAGCTTTTACGACCACTCGTCTAAGTAATGTACTCTCGTACAATAGCTACAATTGGAAAGCGTCGTTATTCAATGGGAAATCGTCTGGGTGTATTAAACACGTTATTCTAGGAGTGATTCTCAGGTGCGTTCCGCCCTACCCACAACATCGGGGGAATCCGGCAGGTTAAGGACTAGTTTTCAGTAAACTCGCATTTGTCTTGTACACCTTATGCTTTGTTTGAAACATTTTGAATATGTTAGTGGCCTTGTGCCCTTGACAATTATAGTCTAGATTTTGAAATGCTTGATAGTTGTACTACAGACCATATCGCAGCAGTAAGAGCATTTCATTGCTCCCCCGAGCAATAAGATGTGATTACCATAGAGAATTGATAAGTTGTAATTTCCAATCTGTACTAAAATTCATATAACGTTAGCATGAGAGAAAGAAAATAGTAGGAGGATCATGATTGTGGTTCACGGGTGACTGTACACACGCATCCCAAGGTAAAAGCTATAGGGAGAAGATGTAGAGGAATCGTAGACCCGTGAGAGGTGACTATGTGGCTGATACCTCAGTAAAGAAACTGGTTCATGAACACCCGTAGATAAAAAAATTGTTGCAGGAGTAAATTTTATAGAGAAAAATAAAAGTATAGAATCAGTTTAGGGTTTGGCCCGACGAATTGAAAACTGACACTAATGGTGATCTTAAAATTTATTTTCAGCAACCGGAAACTGTTCAGTGTTAATGTTTTGTCTGTTATTGGAAATTTTCAACCAGTTGGTATTGTGGCAAAATGCATCTCTGTCCATAAATGGTCTCATGAAGATGACATAAGACGCAGAGCAATATGGTCTGGGGTGGCCCATGATTGCAACGCCCCTGGTCATCGCACCGCTCGCGGCTGCCAGGAATGACTGGCTGACACGAGGCTGCTCACACATTGCTGCTGCTTACACATTGCTGCTGCTTACAACAGAAAGCGAGTTGATAACAAAGTAAAAAGGAGAAATTAAGTCTTCACTCTCAAACAGGCGTTCTAGCATAAATCCGAACATCAGGAGCAATAACTTGAACTCCGGAAGTTGAAATAAATCATAAAGAAAGACGCTGTAATGGACATTTAACTATATAAAAAGAAAGAAGAATTAAATGCCATTCAGAATTGATTTTACTTTTCTTAAACCTGTGCAAAAATTTTGTCGGAGTGTTTTTCTGTGTTTGTGGCAGGTTCTTACTTTCATATTTGTAGATCAGTAGACGAGTGTATTCTTCACCATTCACGCTAAATATATGGACTTTTGCAGCGGGTCGGGCGTTGAGAGCTGTCGCACGAGCACCCCTGCGAGTCGGGCAGTCGGTGGCCCTGCACTGCCAGCAATGGTCCCTGCAGCCACCCCCATCGCCGCCGGACCTCCCCCCTGTCGTGAGCAATTGACTCTTTTCTATCCTAACCCACAGTGCCCGGAATTAATTTATCTGAAATAAAAGTGTATTGATACCTTTTTTGTTGTAGTAAGGCAACATAAGCATGTCTAAAGAGTTTTCATAAAAATTGGTAATATTATGAAGCTTTTGAAAGAGAATATATAAATATCAATAGTGCTCTCAATTATCCTGCAATATGCATTATTTGAGGAGAACATACGTTCCCTAAGTGGTTAAAGTCTCTGCAATTTTCTAGCTGTGCTGTGGAAACCGATTATACTTGCATTTATCGTTTCTTGTTACATTTATTATGGCATCTGCTGCCGCGGTGTTGCAGCATATCGTGCAAGAAGTGCCCCATCTCCATGATTTGAATTTAGTTTTCTGTAGTTTTATGGTGTTGTGAACTTGAAGTTAAAATTCTCTTTTTAATTAAAAATCATTAAAGCTTTTCATAGGTCAAATTGTTCGTTAGTTTAGCCTTCATCTGCCAGTTTATTCCCTTGCATTTTTAGTGATGAAAAATGTTCCCTAAAAGCGTGCTGCGTGGGATTCACTATGTGAAAACTTTTGTACTTCATTATCGTGTTTTTTCAAATTAGTTATGATTTAAGTGGTCGAATAAGGTGTTTGAGTATGTACGCATGCTAAATGATATTCTCTTTTTTACATCGTCGTAGCGTAATGTATTTCAAAAATTTTCGCGAATCACGTGCCATATTAACAAATGATGCACCTTGACTTAATTCCACGTTGTCGTATTGGTGACTTCAGATATGGAGAGCTCTGAGAGAAAACCTGTAGTATTGGCTTCCAGTGAAGTTCCAGGGTTGTTAGGGTCGGGTCAGAGATTGTGTTAAACTTTTGGTGTGAGCAAAATCCGTGAGTTCGCACTGGTTTATTCCTGCCACATAATAGTGCCATTTATTGTTCTCCAGCATTCGTAGTTCTCGGAGAAGAAGGTAGGCCATATGACAAGGTCAAATTGAGGGCTGGTGCGTTATTGAATTAGTAACTGCCTGGCATTCAAAATAACTAGTGTGAAAAAAATTGGCCGAACATTCATGACACGTTTTACGTTGTTTTTGCGTAAATTATAAATGGGCTGCATCGGAGCATATTTTCTACTTATTTCTTGCTGAAATATGATATATGGTAAGGTCATAAAAACTGGAGGTTTATGGCATGAGTTCAGTGGCAGGGTATCTCATAGAAGTGTAAGAATGCAAAGGTGTTGGAGAATGAGTAATTTTTAAGCGTCTGACTCGTTTGAACGATGTTTAACTATGTTATCCTCACCTATTTCATGAATGTTTTGCAGCCGCTCTCAGTCAGGCTGGAGATGCGACCAGTGGCCGGAAGGAAAGTCAACTGAAACAGCGGTTCCCACTGTCCAAGCCGTTGGCTTCTGTTTTCCAACAACAGAAAATGAGTTGCAGAGCTCGTGATTTAGAAAAAATTGAACGGTATAATTCAGGGCCTGTGCTTGCTCCTGTATCGGAAGTCGCAGCTGAACCCAAGGGCTTTTCCTGCTCCATGCCTGGTAAATTAACTTCGTCTTTACATCTCCAAACCTCTCCGACAACAGCTGCAATGGACGTTGATCAGCCAGGCTCTAAAAAGGATATTTCGAAGGGGTTGGTTACGCAAGAGCATAATTCGGGTGGAAAGACGGAGCTTGGGAAGGAAAACCCGATCCCTGTACTCCCGGAGGCGGACTGTAATTTAGATTTTGAAAATGGAAATCTCACCAAAGTAGTTCCGCCGAAAGATTTGGAACATGGTTTATCTATTTCTAACGAAAGTGAACTTCGCTCTTGCACTGATATTAAGTCTTCTGAGGTTCAAGTTGCCTCTTCAGAACCTTCAATATTTCCATCGTCAGTAATCCCTGGAGCTCCGGCATCTACCCACACTCCTGATGGTAGTTCCAGCTTCGGGTCTTCATCGGGTCAGTTGACACAGCTGCGGAATTGCGATGTTGCTGCAAGAACGTCGACCGAGAACACAGAAGTGCCCGAGAATAGAACTCCTTCTCGCATTCTATCGCCGACTGATCCTAGACCTTCGTCTCCACGCTCGTCTAGTGGAAGCGTTCTGTCTTCACCGCCCTCGAACGACAATCTGTTCAAAGTTGAAGGATCCAAGACTTCTTGTGAACCTAAGTGTCATGACGCTACTGTTTTGCTTTCGTCTAAAAATGAAGCTGTGGACAAAAATATCGTTTCCACGAGATTTGATGTGCCAAATGCTGCTCCTCAAAATTCTACAGTAGACGTCACGCGTTGTGAAAGTAATGTGAACTCACTCGCTGTTTCGCACTATGAAATCGAAGATATTGCGGTCAAGGCGAAGGAAAAACTCGAGCCTGGGTCGACTAATCTGCATTCGACAGCGAAAGTAGAAATTAAGTCACAGTTAGATAAACGTATAATACCTGTAAAGAAAGTACCTGGAAGTGTTCGAACTTCAGTTGCTTCAAGACCTGCAAAAATTAACCAACAATTTGGCTTGAGTAAAGCCACAAGTGAGACGTCAGTGTCTGCCTCCGGAAGTGTTAGTGCGCGTGCTCAGAGCAGCGTTCGTCGCCGTGCTCTCACGGCAATAGACGCTCAACAGACTCCGGATAAATCGCAAGACGAATTCAAGAAACCGGTGAGTGACACCGCCAAGCAAAATATGAAGATGAGTCGTGCGAGTCTTCTTGCTAAGAAACCTGCGACTTCATCTACGAGCGCTCTCGATCAAGGGCAAAAACGAGTCCCCATTTTAAAACCACGGTCTAGTTTTAGTGCTAAAAATGTGATCGTACCACCAGCCACTGCATCTGGTGTAGGGATAAAAATACAAGGCGTTATTAAGACTGGCCATCAAGTGTCTGCAAGTGCTACTTCAAATGCCCTCAAGCCCAACTGTAAGCCAGAGACGCCGAATTCCAAAAGTTCTACCGAAATTCGATCCATTGCGCCTGCTTCCAGCAAGCTGTCGACTCGACATTCCTTGCTACCCCAATCGCATCTGCGAAAGCCGGCGTCTGGTTTACCGAGAATGTCCCTTCTCCCTCATACGAGCTCTTTGACTACCCTCAACGAAAACCCTAATGTTCTAAGGCCTTCTCTGGGTCAAATTAAACCAACGCTTAGTGTTCAGTCTCGTAACAATCCAGTTCAGAGTCGCGTTAAAAGTGGTGCTGCAATCTGCCGCAACGCTACAGCTTCACAAGTTTCTCCGACACTACGGAAGAAAACGGGCCTCTTGAAAGCGAAATGTGATGACAAGGAAAACAATCCTCCTACCTTGACGCCCGCTGATATTAAGCCCAATGCACTGCCACCTCAAACCGGTGAAAAGTCTTCGGCTCTAGCTTCTTCCGCGCAGTTAAGTTCAATATCTGGGCCTTCTGGCAGAGTTTCCACTTGCCCCAAGTCAGATGTTGGTGACGAGAGAGGCTTAAACATGGGTGTCAAGACTGGAGTGCCGACGTTGATGCGGCCGCCAGCAGCCGGTCGAGGAATACCAAGGCTCGTGTCAGGCGCATCTGGGCTCCCTGTCCCTTCTAGACTTCGGATGCCATCCATCGTGAAGAAGTAAGTATGACTGTTTGTTTCTTTGCACTTCAGTTTTAAAGAAACTATACGTATTTTAATGGTAGAAACTTCACAATTGAAAATATTCCCCAGATGCTTTAGTTTTATGCAGAGCCGAAAGTTGTAAATCACAAAAAAAAGGAAATTTTTCTTCGGATATGTTTTCTCCGAAGTGTTGAGGCAGAATCTAAACTAATTCTAACATGGACGTTGTCCCACAGTAACTACTGAAGTGTTTTCTTAGCTTTTACTCTTGAACAGTGGTAGGTCTCTTTAGGCATCACTAGTTCTTCCTTTGTTTGTGTGTTCTAAAATAGCGAGAAATTTTTCTACGCACTTATTCGTGTGGTAGAAACGGAGTCCATTCATAATTTTATTCTCAGCTTTATCTTCTTTTGCTTCTGTGCATAGGGTTTTTTGTAGATGTGCAGGCATGACTTACTAAAATTGTGATTTATTACCATTTTCCATCGAATCTTTTTTTGTCCAGATTACGGTGTATCTTTGTGGGTTTAGTCGTAATTTGTGAAGCAAATATATGCCTACCTAGCGTGACTGTTGAGATACTATAGAAAACTTTGATTCTGAATATTTTGAGATGCCTAGCTTCATATGTTCCTCACTTTTTGAGCAGTGAATTTTACGGAAATCCATATAATCACTTGCTTAAAACAGTATACGACGCTGTCATCGTGAACTTTTTCGGCCTTCTTGGATATCCCACGCTATTTATGGGCTAATCGTTTACACTAGTAGCTCATCTTTACAGTGATGCATGTCATTTTTGTTCGCCGGACCATTGCTATTTGCGAAGGAGGATCGCGCTATGCTAGCAACTTAGCGTTTCGATCCCCATTGATGTATGAACTGGCTTTACTTAGTCGTCTTGCTGATGTCTCAAGCTTTCACCGTTGAAATGCATTGTATTCGCTACTCGAACCAATTTCCTGTTTTATAAGCTTGTCTTTGTTTAACTAGTGACTATGGTTTTTTAAACCCAGTGCCACATTTCGTTGTTATAGAATATATCCGCCTTTTAGTTATAAAAAAGGCGTACGCTTCTATTAATACCGAAGAAGAAAAGTTTGTTTTAAGTAGAAATTATCAAATAGCAAAGTGTATACCCAATAAATTTCCTTGGTTATGAGCAGTCCTACATTATTTAACCTTCAGTAGAGCAAGTTAAAGTAGTTAAAGAACCCTTCAGTAGAGAGTAAGAATGAAACTCGAGCCAAAATTTTAGTTCATGTTTGATGTCCTTTTAACGTACCAGAAACTGACGTGCATTGTCTAGTCGCGACTCCAAACCCTCATGCGTAAAGGTAAAATGAAGTTAAGTGTTTCATATTATTGATTTTATTTTCAAGTTATTACAATATAATGGAGAACATACGAAACTGATAAGCATGATCAATGAATCATATGCAATTCTGCTCAATAAAATTCTATAGTATATGCTTTGCAGCTTTCCTTCCTTCCACGCATTTTTTACACTCGTGATGAGAGTAGTAAACATAGACACTATGTTCTAGAGATATTAAGCGTAATTGATGTGTACTAGTAAACATTATGTTAGTTTTTGACAAGAAAAAAGAAAACCTTTTTAACTGTTGGTTGACTTGAGGCAATGATTTACTGCGTGAGCAATTTGTTTACGAGAAAGATCAATGGATTTTTTAAACTTTGCCAAGAATTCTGACTGGACGCATTAGGGTCCGCAACAATGAATGATTCATTAACCCAATTGAAAACGATTATTAAATCGGATCAGCGCTTCTCTAACTTGAAATCTGGGGCCAAATGATGTAAAGTTAGATTTTCTATCAACCTAAGAATTAAGTGATTTTAATTACCACTAACAACAGTAAGTTGATTACCTAGACCATATGTCAGTTAGTAGGTAATGACTCTAAACAATTATAAAAATAAACGCAAAATTGATCAATATTCACAGCAAAAATATTGAGCTAAAGACATAGGGTGAGGTCAGAGAGCGACATCCCTGTACCGGCCGAGTTCATCACTCTCTGCTCCCAGCGACGTGAGGCTGCCCCGCCCCCTCCCTCTGCCCCTACCTCTCGGGGTCAGGATGAAGCCCTGGCGTGCCCCTCGAAGCCCCACTCCTCTCAGGCTCAAATTGTCGCAGTCTTCGTCCCTCCGGACCCTGGCAATAGAAAAAGAATGTATTCATTGAAGGCTTTAATTTTTTTTCTGTTCAACTCCAACAACGCTGACGGTGATAGGACGGCAACTGTTGACACGAGCTCGTTGGAGCGTCTTGGTAATTTAGTAGAAACTAGTGAGATGCCCATGTTTGGAAGTAATATCTAGTACTTTTCACAGAATTCGTAACGCGAAATCGAGAAGTCATTATTATCATTAGTTAAAGTTCAGTAGCCACACCAAGGGCGATCTCGAGAGAGCGAAAAGAAGGGACAATTTAGTACGAACTTTAGAAAACGAGGAATCTATGCACAGGTGTGTCCTCATTCAAGATTCCCTGCGCATAGAAACAGCAAGTTGAGAAAGAAGAGGAAAAAGACAAATAAGAGACAGCGAAGAAGGTATAAAAATTGAAAAAAAAAACAAGGGGACACAAATACTAGAAGCCATCGAAGGCCTATTAATAGACGAGGTACCCTAGCAATGCTCCCCTGGGGTCGATAGTCTCCAAAGCATAAGATAGACAACTAACTTAAACCTATTGCCTGTTGCCTATCAAATGCCCCCTGAAGGAAAACGTGAAATCAGATTTTGCCGCCTAGTGTTCGAACAAAGTACGCTGTTAGTACAACAGTGTTGTGGTTAGTCTTATAGCGAGCAAGTTCTCTTGATATGCATCTCGAAAAACTCGTCAAACGGATTTTCTATGAAATTGTTGCATGAATTGCACGGCTGATCTAGGTTGCAATAGTAGTAGGTATATACATATAGTCAAAGATGTGACACTTTTTGAAAAGGAAACGGAAAAAATACCGTAACACTGCCGTACACATAAACATTCGAAATGAACTTTACCTATCAGAATTGCCGTATTAACTTCCAGTAGCTCAAAGTAATCTTTCCCCCATCCCAGATAGCTCATAGGCGTGAAGTTAGCTGAACGACACAGCCTCTGACTCTAAACCTCTGAGGGCTGAGGCCCACTGCCAAATGAGCAACCGACAAATGTTGCTGCTGCTGACTCGGACTAATTGAAATCCTGAGCGTACAGAACATATCCAATATTGTAACTGAATGCAACTATAGGAATAAAAAGACGATGTTTCAGCATGATTATCAGCATCTTGAGTCAACAGTCAGGATATCAGAGGTTTAGTAATGCATAGTAAAATTAGTAGTTTAGGTTACTCTATAAATCAACCTCAAAGCAAGAACTCGTAACGTCACAAGAATATATTCCAAACTATGAAAGTAATACTCCCGTTATACCTCTAAATAAAGTTTTGTCCATGATTTTATAATTCAACTTCCTATAGATGCTGCGTACGAGAACCATAAAAAGCATTTTCGAAGAAAAAATTTTGTCGAGTTGAGCGCCACTACGCTAGAGCTACTGGTGAGGCAACTAACCCTCTCCTGTCGAGCGACTGTGTGGCGTAGTCCTGCGGCAAGTAGTGCACCATGTGCTGCAGGTAGGCTGCTGCGTGCACACCGCCAGGGGAGAGCAACTGTCGCTGCTGCTGCTGCTGCAAGCTCCTCATGTAGTAGGGGCCTGCGAGACAACCTTCGTCAGTTTCATTTTGTTAACACACAAAAATTGTCGCGTCATTTGCAATCTTCAAATATAAAGAGCTGAATGGCTTTTAATTCTTTTCTTAGAAGTCAATGACTTGTTGGTGAAACAGATACGCTTATGAGTTAATAAAAACGTTCAGAGAATTTAAAACTCATGTTTATAACATTTTTAAGAATAATCAGTGACGAACTGAAGGAATATTCCAATATTCGTTGTAATACCAGTACTAATACGCTCCAAGGACAAAAAATTAATCCCCTATTGTTTTTCGAGCTCTTGTTGAAGATGACAACTCTCGGCTGCATCGGACTAGACCTTTCATTTACTGGCGTGACGACCATTCAGGACATCTTTCCATCGAAACTCGAAACATCTCGCGAAATAGTTTTTTACAATAATTCCGACGGGCACTACAATACCGTACTATACGTGTTCAAAATGAATTATGCAGACAAAGATCACACACGGATTCCTGAGATAACAGTTCGGAAGTGGAGAGTGAAGATAGTTTTCAGTATGTCTACATAGTTACATCAAATTTAGCATGTTAAGAAATGAGTTAATATGACATCTCAATTGATTAATACTCCAGAATGCTAGGTTCAATTCGTTCAGTATAGGGTAGGTTGTCGTCGCCGTACCGTAAAATTAACTTCGAGCGAGATAGATGTGAAATTGGCAAAATACAGCCATACAGTGCAAGCAGAGCTGGGCAGCGCTACTATGAAATGTAGCGCTGCCCACCTCTGAGTGCAAGTAGAAAATTACTTTACTGAACTTAAATGTAGCTGAACTTAATAAAATGTGGTTGCAGACGAGCACTTTTTTCTTGGAAGCGAAAGAATAAGAGCAGTGTGAAGACGTTCTCCAATTTTGAAGAACGAAAAAAAAAATTTGTAAAAAGCCTCAATGATTCAAGAAGCGTAGACATTAATCGGTCATTTCGGTAAACCACGTCCACGGTTTTCTTAGAGTGCCACGTACCAATATTTGTGAGAGAAGTGGCGGAGGCGTAGAGCGCCGCGTTGAACTGCGCAGGCACCAGCTGCTGGCTGCCGTACACAGAATTGTGGCGCAGGGATAAGCGGGACGATGCCCTGTCGAATGCAAGCAAGGCTCATTACATGCCGTGGCCATGAAGGTGAAAATTCCACTAGTCAGGCTATAGAATTAGGTTGCTGATTATACCTAGTAAGTAATCCCAGGACCTCACAACTGATGCGGGCATCAGAGAGAACGGTGACAGGTTTCTCCGCGCATTCAATGAATATAAAAGTGATACGTTCAAAATTCGCCACCGACTCAACCGCAGCACCCCTCCGTAAGCATTCCCAAGTATCATACGGGAAGTAACTTCGGAATTAGTTCGTGCACCACGCCCTAGTCCAGACTGATATGCCGCTTTTTTAAGCATATCGTGTAAATCTTTCCCAAGAGAAGAGTTCTACCACGGGGTATCAAGCCGAGGACGCGTAGACTGTGATAGCGTGGCAAGCACGCTATCACTCTCTCTACGGAGCCCCTCTCTCAGCTTCTACTCCATTATACATTCCGCCCTTAGAAAATCAGGCTCCTCATCAACAAGATCCCACACCCAAAATATCATGATAGAATCACAATACACTCGTTTTGGCCGGCGTGCATTAGAGTTCAAAGTGTTGTGTTTTTAGACACAGCTGATACATCAACATTTATCAATGCAATTTACCAGAATGACGTGACGCACATGGAAATATCCATGCTGAACACACCTGGGCAGAGCTCTGTATTCGAGCTGGGAGGCTGTGCTGGACACCTTGCTGGGCACCAGCTCTTTGGACGCCGCGATGGCCGAGTTTGCACTACCGTTTTCAAAGCGGCCGTCACAGCCGTTACCAGCGTAGCCACAACGGCCCTCGTACCCACTCAGGGAACGGTTATCGTAACCGCTAAAAGATCTGTTATCATAGCCGTTGCACCCGTTGTAGCCGACGTAGGTAGGTTGGGAGTAGAGGCTGGCTGGGTAAGCTACAGAATGGCTATTGTAGAGGCTGCCGTTGTAAAGAGACTCGTCTTCCAGAGCATCTTTGGGAAGAGACTGTGAGCAAAAAAAATAAAAATTATTTATTTCTCCCCACATGGTATCCAGCGAGTTGGTACCAAAATTTTTACTCTGAAATTATGTTAATTTAAACGTCAAAAAGCGCTGTGACTAAGTGCTCATTCGAGTGTTCTTGTAACCTAATTATAATATAGGTCTCGCGGATGCAATTTGGGTTCCAGCCATGACACTTCACTAGCTCAAAATGTACTTCTATATTTTTATAGAAGCCTGATAATTTTGAGTGCAATTTGTGAAAAGTTAAAAATATATATTTTGGTCGACTATACACCATACGCTAGCACTATCTAAATCAAATACAGTTGACGCTCGCATTAAATGACCTCGTTCCAGATTAGATTACGTTAGGTGAGATGACTTAGTAATTTTAAAGCAACGTATCCACATGAAATGTAATCTGAAGAAAGCGATGAGAAGGGACTTTTAAATATAGAGAGAACGGGGAATCTATGCACAAAATGTGTTCCCACACATAATCCCCTCCGCATAGAAACAGTAAGTTATGATTGAATAGGAAGAAAAGACAACGCAAAGATAGTGAAAGTGTAAAAATTGAATAAAGGAAAGTGATCACGAAAGATAGAAGTCCCGAAGACCTGTCTATAGCTGAGGTAGATAGCCTAACAGTGCCCTTCCCCCCTGGGTAAGCCAGACCTACAAACGTATGGTAGACAAACCAAACTAACCTAGCCCTATTGTCTCGAGAGGAGACCTCCTTCCAACGGAATTACAACAATTGGGGTATCTGAATTTGTCCAACTTGATTGACATCAGAGTGCGATTCCAAAAATTACAGCTAGATGTCTCTTTTCGCTAAGTAAGTGCAGCAAGCAGTTTATAACGGTGTGTGATGTTGTCTACACATGATCCTGCATAATCGGACCACTTTTCCCTCGTTTTAATCCATTGATGCCTACACCGATTGTACTGAGCACAATAGAGGGCAACACGCACGGTACGAATTAAGAAAGGAGCTCTAACATGTCTCGATGGCGCTCGATGCCAGCACCTCACCAGCTGGTTCTGTGACATGCCCGACAGATGGTGCGAGGAAGGCAGGTCCTGCTTGTGGGACCTGCGCCAGGTGGTGTACAGGCTGTGTACGCACAAGATGCACACCACCTGCACATAAATGAGGGTGAAGCAGCACAAAGCAACCCAATACGGAAAAGAGAAAGGAGTTCGCGCCTCATCGACATGAATTGAGACATTGTTGCGCTGAGGAATTGACTGGTAATGTATTTGAGTGTATGTGTAAGGAACTTTGGCCTCATGCTTTCTGAGTTAAATTCATTCCTGTGTCTGGGATTGATCTGAGGGAAGGGAACTGGATCCTCACTTACCTGTCCAAAAAGCATTTAAAATGTGAGGTTATAATTACGTTCTGATGTCGTGAGAACAAATTTGATCGAACTGACAAAAGCTAACTTAGTGTAAATAAGGTGCTAGGCACTGTCGTGGTAAATTTTTATAAGTACATAATTACTGCAATTGAGTACTCATTTTTAGTTAATAGAATACGGGAGTGTAAAAAATTCGTTTAATTATTATTAATGGGCATGGAGATATTTGTACTCGCAACGGCACTTTTGATGCGACCAACCATCGACATTTTTGGCTTTCAACGCAAAGATTCTATGTATTTATTTTGTACATTAGGTAGGTTGTGTTTGACGTCTTTTGGTGCTATACTCATTCGTTGTGAAATGGATATTTCATCTTTTGAAAATGGCTCAAACTGGAAGTTTTGCGCTACACCAACAAAACGTAAATTTATTCTGTGGTGTCCACGCACCTCGCGGCGTCACAATTGAGGTACATGGAGTTTGCAGAAAAGTTAAAGCCTCAGTATTTGATTTCTCAAATGTTTTGACCGTTGAATTATATGAGTTACGTCTCCGATAATCTGATTATTCACATATCCGGCTGACCTGCCTGTAGCGCTTGTGTGAATGTTCTGACTACATTTTAACAAGGAAGGATCATGCTGGACCAGCAGAAAATGATAATGCAGAACGCTCCGTATGTTTTGTGTCCATGGAGGAAAAAAGAGATTTAAAATAACTTGAACAGACGAGAGGCAGAAAAAACTATCAGAAGCTATTTGATAATAAAATTGTTCCATGTAAACTCACTATATAAAATTACTACACGTTTAGCGCTGCTTTGTGAACCTTTATTTATAATACCTTCATTTGCGAATTATAAAATGAACCGTAGTTGATTGTCAAACATTGAAGGTTAAATGGAGTAGAAATATAACTCCTAACCAAGCCTTCCCAAGAACTAGCTATTCTGACAGAAGTAGACAATCTTGAAGGAAGAATTCCAATTTTAATGTCGCTTATTTTAACGACACGTAATTGAGACAAAAAGGCAAACTTTGAGGTAATGTTGCTTACGTTGACGGCGGCCCGCACGGTGTAGAGGGCCAAGTCGAGCATGCCGGAGGGCGTCACCACCGTCTGGTGGACATGAAACATAGTTTAAACACCTTAAAAAACATAGTTTAAACACCTTAAAAACACAGTTTAAACAATAAATACACACACCGTGAGCTGAGCAACAAGTCGAGTCAGGCTTTACATGCCAGCATAAAGTTTGATGACGATGTAATTGAAATTAAAAATGCCATTGTATTTTCTTTTATTCAAAAACTTAACTTCCCACGGTACACTTCCCCTGGCCGTCCTCCGAATAATAAATTCACAAAACAGTGGATTCAACACTTTCGTAACTTTTATTTCTGGATATCAGTAAACACTCGGTGTACCAAATCGAAAAGTGAATTTCTTAGAACTGGAAGGTTTTTTATGAAATACACAACAATAAGTGCTGAATTAAATTTATTCAAACAGTGGAACGACAAATGCGTCCAGGATTCACTTCACGGAGGAACTGTGTGCCGCTCTAAGTTACTCAGCACACTTCCAGATGCTTCATCTAATATGCTAAGATCTACCTAAACCGTGCTTGGCCTGTCTTACATTACCCTGTTATGACTTCTTATAAGCGATTCCTGATCTAAACCTATTTTCACAATATTTACTAGTATACTCACAATATTTTCTCCCACGTTGCATCTACAATTAACATATTATGTTGAGATTATCACCAATCCAAAAATTATGTTTTTACCTTACCTACAAATTACAAGGACCTTCTAACGCGTAAGTTCATATTAGTAGATGTACGCTACTCTGAACATCGTTTCGCTAAACACTGTCAGAAACTATTCGCGCTGCGAGATGTGATCACGCCACACTACTCTTACATTGCTCAGAAAGTGACGTAAAGGCAAACACTTTCCTATAAGAGATTATTTTTACTACTAAACATCACCATCACCTAAACATCACCTTAACGCGAAGCATCCAATTACAACTAATATGAGATAAACTGAAGTAAGCTTCAGTAGAATCCATATTCTATTGCATGAGTACACTTAGATCATCATGAATTTTCTGAACGGAAAAACAAAATTTATTTTTAGCATTGCATCTAAAATTCCTATAAAAAGTTGTTTGATTCAAATAATTATGAGCTATGAACTTGTTTTCGTCGAACGATATCACAATGCACTTTAAACTTTCATGTCACAATATCATAATATATAATAGTTTGCAAATTTAACAAAAGAGCATAAACGTTATTACCAAGTAATGACGAATATTGACGTCATAAGAAGTATTTAGCGATGTTACATGAGCATGAACACGAAAAAATTTGGCGTATTAGAAACTAACATCGTTAGAAGAGACTGTTCATTACACAAAGTTGTTCATATTGAATTGCCAATAACTTCAATTCATTCTCGTCTTTGAAAGAGAAAATCAACGTACTCTTCTCCACAATGGGAGGCATGGTACTTGAACCTAAAATGAATGTATTATTTAATAAACTTTTCCCGAATTTTCTTAAGAATTCACAAATAGAATAGCTTTTAACGTTCGAAATCACAACTTGCAGAAAGTATGAACAACAGCAGAGTATTCCTATTAAAATTTGTTAGCTGCCTGCCCAGAAATAAAATAACTGAAATTATTTTTTCCTCGCAGTGAGCCAGGTGTTAGGGGAATTTTTTTTTATTACAATGAGCCAGCTGTTAGAGACGTCTACTTGCTGCGCGGTGGAGGCGCAGGATCTCACCCTGTAGTAGAGGTTGACGAACAGCACAAGCCCCATCTCGGGGAAGAAGACGAGCACCATGAGCAGCACCCAGCACAGCACGACGCGGGCCATCCTCTGCACACACCCACCGAGTTTGGGTCAAAAAAAGAACCTTTATTCATTCCAACACGTTTTACCGTTGGGTTTTAAATGCCTTACAACTACTGGTGTGGTGGGGGATGTGAGGAATGTGTGGTTTAAACTTCCTTTTCCAAGGGAAGTACTCCGTGGTGACGTGAAAAGCCCCACCCACCTGAGCCGAGACTCGAACCCTCGTCCATTCGGCTGTGAGTCCATCACGTTCACCACTACACCATGGAGCCCTCAACCTCACATGGCACGGCGCTGCTTCCAAGCAACGATTCATAAAACCTTTGTCTCAGTGAAGATTTGAAATGATTGCTGAATAATCAGTTTGAATGGTAGTTAAATTGACAATTATAAAAAATGAATTTGTGCACACAAATTTCTTTTTGAACAAAAGATGTGTCATCCCAGTTCCCTTAAGTACTGATGTTTCTATAATTGTTATTTATTTTCAATGAAAAATGAGTGTCATATAATTAAATTACAAGGTCCAAGCTTCCGGCTTTTGCCACAAGAAGCGTGATTAAGACAACAAACAACGAAACAGGAAAAATCTATGCAATAAGTTCATAAAGAGTTTTTGGGGCACATGCTATCAAGATCTGGTCTCATGATGAAATACATAAGCGCTCTTTAGTTTTCGTGCATAGTTCCATCGAAAATATTTTCTTGACCTTCGACGCATTTTCTGTAGAAAAATGTTGGACAAAAATAAATCATACGTTATGTAGATGTAGAGACTTGAAATGTATGGAATCTTAGTCTCTCGTTCTGTTCTAAATACATCCTGTCATACAGAGGAAGTTCCAAAGAATGCACGACTGGCTATTTGTACCCTATACCTTTAAAGGAACCCTTCTTTTCCCGTAATTACAAAGCTCTTCATACGATAAATTTACGACGGACAAGTTAGAAATAAGAAATCCAATAACTTGAGAGGAATTTCACGACCGTTAACTCTGACGCCATGTTCTAATACCCTAGTGACAAATTGAGACTAAAGCGGAAGTAAAGAGTTACTAAGCGGTTTAACTTTATCGTAAAGGGAAATTAAATCAGCTTTTGGTCATTACATTCAACAGTTCACTTTCTAAGATTGTGTTGCTCGTCAAGAGAGTTAAATTTAAAAAAAAATGGCACTTGGCAAATTTTGTACAAAGTACTAAAGAAAACCTGTGTCGAGTCTTTCATATAACAGCAACACGAGCGGCATGGGGAGGTACGTGTACTACCATCAAGTCGACTGGCTCGGCTAGAAATACTAGCACTAAAAGGGCTGAAAAGAATAGGGGAGGCCATCACCGAGAGCTATGAGGGCTACGACAACTAACACTAATAAGATACCAAAAAACCTTTATTAATTCGAACACGTTTTACCGTTGGGTTTTCAATGCCTTACAACTACTAACGTGGTGAGAGATGTGGGGAATGTGTGGTTTAAACTTCTTTTCCAAGGGAAGTACTCCCTAGTTACGTAAAAATGCCTCACCTGAGCCGATATTCGAACCCAGGTCCTCTCGGTTACGAGGCCATCACACTACCAGTACGCCACGGAGCCCACAGAGCCAAAGAAGACTAGCTGCACTAGCACTCGGTTCACTAGGAAGACTAGCACCCACCCAGTAGAGGCACGTCACGGAGCCCACCGAGCCAAAGAAGACTAGCTGCACTAGCACTCGGCTCACTAGGAAGACTAGCACCCACCCTGTAGAGGCCGTAGAGCAGACACAGGGAGGCTAGCACCAGCGCGAGGTGCCCTCCGCACAGCACGTAGCCGGGCACCCGCCCGCTGCTGCTCGCGTGCTCGCTGCGGTACACTGCAACACACGTGTTTCTTACAACGGGGGACGGGCTGCAACACGTGGTTGCTACATGATGCAACGGGTGACGGGCTGCAACACATGCTTGCTACATGATGCAACGGGTGACGGGCTGCAACACGTGGTTGCTACATGCTGCAACTGGTGATGGGCTGCAACACATGCTTGCTACATGCTGCAACGGGTGACGGGCTGCAACACATGCTTGTTGCACGCTACAACATGAGCCATTTTTGTTTTTTAAGAAAAGTTAAGTATGAAAAACATTGTTCCCTCAATTTCAAGTGTTGTTCCCTGCACTACAAAAGTAGGCACTGCGATCACATTGTTCATAGAACATACATTATTTGAACGCATTAAAATTTGAACAATAAACTACGGATACCATCCTGAAATTTTTAGCATCAACTCAGATATAAATGAGCATTTTATTCTCCATTTGCTTCCTCTTTTTATACCCCAAATAGTATCAATTACCTACTATCCCTACAATAAATAAGGGTTCATATTAATATGTAAGTGCCCTCCCTGACACTCATTCCTGGACTGCAATTCCTTACATTTTAAAGCTCAAAAATATACCAAGCACTACAAGGTATTCAAAAACGAAAATACAAAAAAAAAAATTCTGAGGGCTGAGTGAATGTGGAGTCAATGTACTCACTGGTCTCATCCAGCAGCCACCACACCGACAGACCGAACGCCACGCAGTACACCACCTGCACCAAGGTGTACTTCATTAAAACTGGCCAGCATAGGTACATCAATGTCACACATGAAACTCGCATGATATGAACCAACAAGTTTACCAGCAACCAAATTTTGATTTTCTCTTGTACCAAATGCATGCAAGCCAAAATATGGGCTTCATTTTGAACGCGACTCCTGTTTCCTTCACATTACCTGGACACTGCACCTGGCTCTCGCAAGTAAGGATAATTGGCAAGGCGCACGTCACACACACAACGGTGCACATGGACTCTAATTACGGAATAGAGAACGCTTTCTTTCCTGCTAATTAAGTACGGAACTAATGGGGCATATACGACATAAATGCAGACCGACTGCGACTTTTTAAGAAGACCCGCCGGCAAAAGTCTCAACTTGTGACACAGGGATTTCACGAGTAACAGCTGAGCGTTTTCTGACTAATGCCGAGAGGTTGTGTAAGGTAGAGGGTCTCACGCTTCCTATTGAGGTTGCCAATATTTCCAGAACGGGATCCAAAAAAACTCTTCAGTAGGCATTCCTTGAGGAAGCTGCAGCTCAGACTGCGACACAGGAATCACTGTGCGCAGGAAAGCTTTCAATGTGCAGTACGAAAGCCGAAGAATCGCAATAAAAATGTACAAACATTTCTGATTAAGTACCACTCTGTGTACTTGAAATTTACAAACGAATATTATAACTCCGAAAATCAAGTTGTGTGGGAGCCCTGATTCACAGAATAATTTTGGTTTTCCCAAATAGCGCAATGGCCTTCAACGTACACCATTTTTAGGTGTAGACAGTTTTTTGCTCGAGTAATGACATAAGTTATACTGACGGTAAAGTCGTAATTCTCTATTTGGTCTTTGACTTGCACTGAACAAGTAAATCTGCTCTAATCCACCAAATTTTTTCAGCAAGAGAAAATCCCCGTACTGTACTTTATTCAAACGAAATTGAAATGGCGTATATCACCAAAAACTCTTTATTCCCAACCAGAAAATTTCCACAGTCATGAAGGCATGGCCAACGCACGAAAACAACTTAATTCGCAATGCAGTCCTCCCACAGCGCAGGATCTCAAAGCAACATCCAAGCAACGTATCTTAGCTCACACAAGCACAGACAGTTAGACCTGCCAGTTCGGCCTGAAGGAGTGTTAACACGTTCAGTTGCCCAGGTATCGGGCCACCTATGTACCAACCAACCTGTGTTGCGTAATGGAATGCCTCCGCACGACACTCATTTCATTTGCGGTTGCAGAAACTCCCTAATTTAAACTACTAATATAACTAAATATCATTAATCCAAGTATAGAAAGAGAGCGAAAATGATAAAAGTACGGCTAACTTCAAAATACGACAGCGCTGCGGAATTCAAATTCAGCAACCGTTATGGAACTACCTAACTATAAGAATACCTGTTAGTTGTGCACGCAATTATAGGACGAAATTTAGGAGTATCTGAAAAAGTAGACCGACTCGTCAATGAATACCTGTCAGGTGCATGCAAATGTGGGACGAAATAACGCATGCCGGCCACAAGAAGAAAGATAAAAAAGATCGTTTATGCCAAAGTCGGTCACATACAAAGTATACATCATCTGCTTCCTCAATTAGTAAAATTACAGTCTTAAAATTAAAACATGGAAATCTCGTTCCAATTGGGACCTGTAAGATCACAACATTAAAATTACGGGTGAAAGTTGCATTGAAACTTCGAATTGTGATTCTTAATTCATTCCTAAGCATGGAAAGTGAAGTATTGGCCCAAAACATCGTGTGAACTTTACGCACACCTCTTACTACAAGACCTGTGCAGGCGCGCAGGCAGGAAGGCAGGCCGGCCGGCCGCGCAAAAAACAAGCCCGTCCCTCACAGCGTTCGTGCAGCACCAACTGCTGGGGGCACAAGGCGCAGGCGCACTCCGCAATCCGCATGAAAAACTTGCAATATGCGGGTCATTGTGCCAGAGTCCCGGTTCCGCATTCTTGTTTCACACGAGTTGCACCTCATCCAGGTGTGTTGCTGCACTCACCCTAGCACGTCTAATGAAACTTTTTCATGAAAGTACTGAATATTGGAAAATTTTCTGGTACATGAAGTTACACTCGTTTATTCGTTCCGCAACGGAAACGCAAAATTAGTGAAAATGCAACTTTCGCAATATTTGGGCCAACAAATGTATGTAGTTGGGAATGACAGAAAAAAGTCAGGAATGATGAAGGCAAGAAATTTAGACAGCTGAGTTAGATTAGATCATCAGTTAGTTTAAAGAACCCTATCCATATGTAATGTGACGTAAAAAGAAGGGACCACTGAGTACGAACTCTAGAAAACGGGGAACCTATGCAGTAGGCGTGTTCCCACACAAGATCCCCTGCGCATAGAAACTGTGAGTGAAAAATGATGAGAAAGGAAGAAGTGAAGGAAAAAGAGACAGCGAAGAAGCAGTGGAAATTGAAAGAAGAATTTCCGAAGACCTATCTATAGCTGAGGTAGCCTAACGGTTATGCCCCCCTGGGGACGCCAGTGCCCACAGCAGCGGTTCACAGCCAAAGTTCCGCAACCTGCAGAACGTCCCTCGGTTTCGCCAGAACAAATGAGATAAGCTAACGCACTTTTGAATTTTTTTTTCATTTTAGACAAGCAATATTGATAAACACGTACAATATATTCTTTGTTATTGTCCTATGTTGTGATAGACATCATATCTAAACCTGTTTTGTTATTAAACTTAAGGGTGAAAAGACTGAAAAACGCTGTATTGCTACAAATGTAAAAAAAAATTAGCGTTTCAGTTAGCACTGTTGTAGCATTTGCATTCACGCCCAGAAAAAGGTTAATTAAGTTAACATTTCCAAGAACAAAACATAGAATAAAGTATCAAGAGTTGGAGACGCGCGTGCAAGAGATCTGTCCACGCTGCGGCGGCTTCCCCCACCAGAGACAGAGGGAAACTGACGAGAAAATGCCTGAAAACAAACACTTTGGACTCGTGTAACAAACATTGCTGGTTGCGCTGACAGTAGCGAAGAATTCCTTTGAAGAAAGCCATTCACACAAAATACACCAGCGTGTACATGCATGATATGCACAATTTCAAGATTACTCATTAGTGATCTCGTAAGGGAAGAAGCACGAACGAGAGAAATCTCTCACGAAAATTCCTTCCAGAGCAGCAATGCCTTTCAGCGATAAGGAGGACAAATTGCAGTCTCCCCATCACAGAAGCTAGTCTAACAAGACGTAAAAGGTCAGCCGGACGTTCCTCCAGGACCCCAGAGACGCCAATCCAAGCAGGGCAGGAGACACGGATGCCCCTGCCCCACCTACGCTGGGTTCACGGACATTTGGCCGACAGGACATTTGGCCGACAGGACATT
>VOMN01041696.1:0-10897 GCA_014899125.1 Orchestia grillus
GGAGTGATACGCAAATTCTGTATATTCGCTTGTGCATGTAATTGTGCATTGGTTTGAAAATTAGTTCTTTCTAATGAGAATTTTTAGCATAAATGCAATATTTTTCGTTTGATATGTCAGCAGCAGTCGGAGTCATAATTTTTTTACTTGATATCAATAAATAACAATTATTTAGTAAACTTCGAAACCGTCACTCGCCACGTGTCATCACAAAACTAATGGATGTTGAAAATTGAGCGAGAAGTCACCTGACTAATACACTGGCTATGAGCCTCCCGACATTCAAGACATTAAAAGCGGTTTTGTGCAGTTCTATTCAAAATGATCGACCTTTTGAATTCATAGATAAAATATCTATTTGGAAAATAGTTCACAGGTCTCTATATATATACAGGGTAGCAAAGAACATTCTCGTACAAAATGAACGAGAGGCTGTTGGACGAACACTTTTTCATCGAATTATAATAACTAAACGAAACACAAAGAATTCGACTGACTGACGCAGGGAGGGTATCTATACCTCGTTCAAGAAGCACATTTTCCAAGTACCTATAAAAGTCAAGGGGCATATTATAAGCCACTTGAAATTGAACTCTACCATGTACTCAACGACAGCAAGGCTTACGGAGCGAAAGAATTACCAAATTTCCTTAGGTGAATGTTAATCCCCAAAAAAACTTCTATTTTGCTTGAAAGGGTTATCAACTCTACTGAGCAATGCCATCACCATGGGTAGTACACGAAAATGTCAAGAATTTTGAGTTCTTCGTTTCGTTTTCACAACAGTTTCAACTCGGTTGCTGAGTATGCATATCGTCTGCCTATTTTTGCTACTGGGAGTCAAGAAAGGCTCTTCTAAATTGCATCCGCCCTTATAGACACGATGTGATCCAGCATAGACGTGCGAAGAAAGTAAGTAAAAGGTTCATTGCTTATCAAACGTTCAGTGTGGAATTAACTTGTCATCACCGCCATAGTCCGGGTGCATATTTTTTTTTTTTAATCATAGCACGATACTCGCTGCAGTTAGAAATTTTGAACATGTAAGCGATATTTTGAAATAGAAATTCTTACTCGTACTTTGCAGGTGTAGTACATGCACAGACGTACTTTGGATACGTATTATTTAAGTTAGTGCATGATATTTGTTCCCCCTCGGGGATATTGTAAGAGGAAACGACATTTTCTCAATCGATTCACATTAGTACTGCCCTTAAATCTAGGAGCCTTCGTAGGTGGAATAGTAGGAGAAATTCTAATGATAAAGTTGAAATCCTTTCATCTTCCAGTTTTCTGATAAAATCAATGTATATATAATGAAATTAATTAGCTTCTAATTCATTGACGTTCAACAACTAAGGCTTCACCTGACCGTACGAAGGAGAGTTGGCTTCGCGTTAGCAGAAGTGAGTATTCTTCAGCTGAGCAATCCTTTCCTTGCAAATTGAGGAGAATTTTGAGCTTTGAACTGCAAATAGAAGTTGACGTCGAGGAATATAAGTATATATTATTCAAACGTTAGGGATCGTGAAATTCACATTTTCAACAATTGGTGAAAGTGATTCAGAAGCTACTAATGAATGCACAAAAATTTTGCGAGCCAAAATAAAGTTACAGAGTAAATGAACTATATCTCGTCAATATTCTGCACACCTTCTTGTTCTGAAGTATATTTGTAGCATGTTGGTTATTTTACGTGTTTCCATAATTATTTTCTTCAATTTCATTCTGTTCATGGATAAAGAAGAATTAGTTACTAATTTTCATGGAGCCCAGGTGTGTAGCGATGCGTCGTTTCTGGAAAGAAGTCAATGATGTGAAAAGACTAAATTTTAAAACGAATCGAATTATATTATTTCACTTAGTTGTTCTAGATCGTTTTTCATTCCCTAATGTTTAGAGTACAGAGTAAATATGATCTTTACTCTTAAATTCCTGACCCCTTCAATTCATGAGTCGGGGAAATTACAAAAGTACTTGGAACAATTAAGCAGCACGTAGTTTAGTCTGCGCCTGCTTCATTGTGATTAAACTGACAATTTTGGTCGTTTGATCCTCTCTACATAAGGACCAAATGTCGAAACGAAGAAAGTTACTCAAACTCTAGCGAAATCATGACTAATACTCCTGACAAACAAACCCTTCCCTGAACTCTGTTCAAGTACGTCGGTCATACGCTTTCCGATAACAGCGGTTGCCAGTACCATTGAGTCAGCGTTATGATGAACCTTGTCATTCGAGGTGCAGAGTAAACGAACGAGACTTATTAAAAATAGTTCGAAAATATACGTAATCGTCTCCATGATAGCGTGCATTTATTCAACTGCATGCGCGTATTCATGCAGAAAATTTCTCAAAATATGTATTTCATTTGATTATACTTGCGATGTAACGTAATTTGTGTTGAAAAAATTTAGACGCGCTGAGGTTTGATCAACAATCTCCTCATATGCACATCTTTAATTTTTACTAGTCTTACCTAGCTTAAAATAGAGGTGAGTATTGGAATGCAGTGTCCTACCCAAGAAAAATACAATTGAAAATATTTAAAATGAAGTACTTTTCGTGGAGGCATGAGTGTTGCTGCCTCTTTTCACACCTCTAAATATCCAAACTGTGTGAGTATGATATTGTTAATTTTCTCTATTAGTTGCGCTGTTACATTTTTCTCAGAGGTAAATACAGATCACATTAAAAAAATAGTTTTCAGTAATGTTAGAGAGTTAAACCAAATACTGGGCGTATGAAGAATGGGTGAAGGGGAGCATTCCTTCGTAGCTTATTGTGGGTTAGCGAATTTAGTGACTTCGGTTGACGACTCATCATGGCCTTCTTACAAACGGTTCAATGAGAGTGAAGACGAAATTAGTATCTCATATGTTTAAGGGAGACGGTAGTATTTCTATGTTCAAAAATAACGGTCGAATCGTTTTATTCGTAAACATAGCTCTTCCCTTGTCTGTCTGCTCTGCTTCCTTGCCTACTTCGCTGAGCTATGCTGACTCGTGCGAGTAAACCGTCAGTGACCGCAACGCAGAAATTTTTCACCATCAGTTACAAAATACGCACTCGGTAGTTGTGCTAGTGCTCCAGTCCATCGCACACACATGGTAAGAGGATTGTCCGATGCCCCTTCCAAACAAAAAATTGGTGCTTAGAATTGAGTTGATTCCCATGTTGCGTTCTTAACAGTCTTCATCCGTCTTGGAACGGACTCGTACTGATACAATATCTGAACTTTTTTCCTACTGATGAAATTAAAACTTTTCATGAAATAGAATTAATAAGTAAATAAAAACTTTTCAAAACTTCTTCGGTTGGCTTTCGAAAAAATCCCGTAGATCATGGCAGGAAGCCTTTTCATTTATAATTTTATGGCTAAGTGGCTAGTCGATTTTTTGAGGTTAGTGTATGCCCTTGGTGTTATTTCATCTAACCCATTGCAATGAGGCCCTTACATCAGCTATGAAAGCTAACTCATTGCTATCTTCGAAAAAAACACGCCATCTCGAAACTGTTTCTAAGCAATAACTTAACAAATCTGGTATTTTCCCAGCATCCAGGCAATAACTGTAGCTGCTGATTCTACAGTGCACAGCAACGTGTGGTGAACGGGACCTTCCGACCTGACCGTCCAAATCATCATTGGCTCTCCTTCACGCTCCGCTGCAGGAACAAAGTAATCTGTAAATATGGTTCTTCTTTGTTGACTCCAGATGTGAACGCAAGCAGGGTGGGGAATTGGAACCCAGACAAGTCTGAAAATATGCTTGAATCCGCTGATCATGCGAAAGACCATTGTGAGTCGCACAATGTTCAAACCAAAGTGACAATATTCAAGTGACAAGAATTTCTGAGAGTTACTTTGACACGGTATAGGGGTTCACTGCCATCCGATGAAAAATTTTATCACAAAAGTTTTCACAGGATTACTTTTGAAGCAACTGTATGTTATTTTCCTAAATGTACAAGTTTCACTCAGCTTAGTGTTAATTTCAGATTTATTAACTTTTCTGACTTTCTCTCTAATTTTTTAATTCTCGTTTCGTTTTTGATTGACCGCCGATTGAAAAATAAATAAGTTTGTCTGCGTCTGTAATTTTATCCGACGTCTGCAAAATTTCCAAAATCCATTTATTAGCAAAAGCTGTGAGCGTATACATGTTTATTTAATTCATTCTGCAGTTAGTAAAAGATGTTTCACTTTTTAATGCCGCAAATTTACTCTTTGCTTTGAATCGATAAAATTTTTAAAAAACTTAGGTGCTATAACTTCATTTTACTGGAGGAACAAATAATTTTGAGAACACAGAAGCATGTGGTATAAATATTTTGTAAAACAACCTTAGAAAGTTCTTGTATAATATTCTTAAATACACTGATTTACTGTCTCTTGAAATGCACTGCTTATTTTTCCTAGCTAAGCCTGTACTGCCATGTATATGAATAGATAGGACTAATGGAGTATTTTGCGACAAATATGCAGCAGAATTCCCAGGTTGACAAAGTGAGCGTCAACAGTACTGGGCACAGGCCGCTTTGACGTGTCAGACCTGTCCGGATGACAGAAGGTCTCGCCGCAGCGGAGGTCAGCGAAAGCCGAGGTGCGTACACAGACCAGCTCAGAGCAGTGACTGCGTCAAACACTGAGAGGACTTCGAACAAACAGCAGTGGGAAGCGAACAAGTTTTTTGGAGACGGTTCTTTTGATCAAGGGAAAGCTTAAATAAATAAAAAACGAGCACGCTTCAACTGAGAGAAAAGTACTCGTACGTAAAGGGAGATTGAAACATTAAAATGGCTGTTTTTAGATCCAAAATAATATAAATTAACAGCATAAGTTATGTCAGAACGTCTCTGTCACATGTGATAATTTTGTACAGATCATTGCTCTTTGATACAACGCATAATAAAGACCAGGGATAATTACAATTCTGAAATATGGCCAAGCAATAAATATTTTTTGTGAAACTTCAAAGGAAGGGACAGAGAATATAGATAAGTTTCTGGTACTTCCCCCTTGCACCCCTTCTCGCAAAAGGAAACCTGAGGTCTGCTATCAAATTTCGTGATTTCGTGGAAACACAGAAAATCTGGGAGCTCACCCTTCCCATTGAAGTACTGTAAGTTGCATCAAAAGTAACGAAAACCCAGTTTGTCAAATTTCTCAAAGAATTATAGTTATTAGCATGACTAAGTCTCTAGACATATTAAGTGGTTAATTAGATGCAATCTTGGGCCGTGATCTGGGGCTAACGAGCGTCGGCAGTATTTTACGAAAGGTTCCGCGACATCTTTGAGCTCCCCTCCTCTGAACGCAAAAATGAGTGCACCTGGAAGTCCATATCAGACATGAAGTTTGATGTTCAGCGATGCGAAATGGAGGCAGCAGGAAATATAATCCGCGAAATATCTGATGCAACGTCAAACGATGCAAATTCTCAATTATTCTCTGGAATTTTCATAAAGATTTTCATGATACGAAACCATAGAATCACTAAAATAATTCCTCTACGAATAGAATACTTGTTGTTGTCGCTAATTTCTCTAGAATTGGAGATGTATTTGCATACATTCCACTTTCGATATTCATGAGCATTGATTGTATTATCGACCACGGAATTTGGGAAGTTGACTCTCACTTAACTACAGAATGAAGTACATTTTCAGAAACTACCAAATTTCCCGAAGAGATGTTCTTCTGATACCCGTTACAACCCCAGCAGCCCGCGAAGAGGAGGTATTCGGATGCCTGAGTGAAGCTTCAGAATAAAAAATGAGACGTGGAGTGTGCCCGGCGAGATAGTCTGGCTCTCTTCCATGCAACTTGTAAATGCCACATAAATTCCAGTACAATTAAGATCCCTTGAGAAACGTATTTTTCACCGCGCCATTGATCTGCAATGCTAATTCTCTCCCTTCCTTTAGAGAAGTTAAGCCGATGTTGAAAGTTTTGCCAATTGCAGCATTCTTGGCGACGCTGCGAGTTGAAGTTGCCTAGCAAAGAATTTGATAATGAAATAAAGACCATTCATCACGCGAATGATCATCCGATTATTCCGTAACAGGATATATTAGTCATGAATTTAAAGAACATGATCAGTAGATGTACATCATGACCCTCAAGTTTAACGTTGAAATTACCTTTGTAAAAAGATAACGCTGAAAATTTTTCCACAATACAACGATGTAAGTAGAAGTAAGGAGTTAATAATGTTGTACATGGTCAAAGTTACCCGCTCAAGAACTCATTTCTTTTTCTTTAGTTCTGCTGCAGCAAAACAAAGCTGACAGCCAAGCTAATCAGTGTGTCTAGAGTGCTCTTGAAACTTTGACGAGACTAATTCAAATGAAGGGATTTTTTCATTTTCGTATTTCTTCGGAAATGACTATTAATCAGAGGACTGCATTTTTACAAGACGTGCGGGGAATTACAGAAAGAAAATTTCTACTGTGTGCCTCGCTTTTTAAATGAAATGCAAAGGTTTGAACTGCAAGATGGATTTAGCTATAGCCAGCCGAACGTAATGAGCATTCTCAAAATTCTTCACGTCTGACATTTTCTTTAGACTTCTCGGCTCCTGAACTTTATGCTTCGCCAAGGAGCCTAAAGAAGCCATAAAGAAGCTATGCAAATGAGCCTTGCCAATCGATCAACTTGGCTTGACCGAGCACGGTACTTTTAAAAAAGAAATGGCGTCGAACACTGAACTTCGTGACACTCGTCGCTTTCCATGGGCCTTTATAGCCTTCCGTTTATTTGGGGGAAATGGCTGCAATTTTGGAAGAACTTTTCCGCTACGTCGCTTCACCGTTCCGTCCGGCAGGCATTCTCTCCAACTGCCGCAGTCAAAATCGATAGATGACAGATATTTTTCTCCCTCGACTGGCTGCAGTGCTTGCAGCTGCTTAGGAAATGCAAAGAAAGAGAGGAATTCAATTTTCATTCATGACATTTTCAAAAGCTTTGAAAAGCATTATTCCCAGCTTCAGAAGCGCGAGTGCACTTTTTGTGACTTTTATTGAACGTTCATTTTGAAAGGCGTACATAAGTCGGGAGTTGAAAAAAATCAGAAAAAAATTAATTGAGGTTCTCTATTTCTTTTGAACATCGAAAGCAATCAAATACGTTGAATGAACAACTGTGACGTTAGTATGGGTACTCATCGATCGGCTCATTATAAATTTTTCCGAAGTGTTATCAAAACAAATCGAATTCAAACCATTAGATTGTTGTTTTTACAATAATTCACACGACCAGCAAATAAAAATTGTTAGGCAGCTGAATCCTGACAGGGAATTATATTTGCTAAACTCCTAAACTTAATATTTTTGCTACTTTTCTGAGGAAATAGAACATTAGTATAGTGTCTCTTACAAAAATACCTCTAAATGGAAAAACGAGAAGGATTTTCAAGTCTCGTATCTCGAATTCACAATTCGTGGCAGGCAACTGCAACAGAAGAGATGAGTATTAATTTTCTACATTTAAGCCTCAAGTGGAATTCAGTCCTTTCTTCTTACTTTGAGACAATGTATAATTGAAGCACCTATGGAATTACATTTAACATAATTTATACCGTAATCAATTCGGGCCTATATTTCGGAGGGATCGCATTCGATTTGCAATTATTTTATGTAAGTCTTGGGGATAAAAATAGTTTCTCAGAGTTTCCGGTAGGAGCAAGTGAGGGCTTAGTGAAGATCAGAAACATGAATCGATACACCGAATCATATTTAAGGTTCTACACATTCTACTCAACTCTGGTGATCGCATTTGAAATGCTCAGATTCAGCAGTAGATAAACTAGGCATTCATCTTGGGTATTCATACAAAGACGTAAATTGATTTAAACGCTGTGATTCTTCACATTCCATTCCTTCCATTAGGATTGTGTAAAAAAGATTTCGAAGGCACTATTTTTCAAAAAGAAAAATCTAATCGAACATGTCACTGTAGTGCACTCGCTGTGGCTCTCAGAAATTCCAAAAATTCCAGAGTCTTCACCAGCATATTTTCAATACTGTCCATCCTCCCATTTCCACATTCCGATTTCAAGGAATTTTGGGATTATATCTGAAACTTATAAATGATCTCTTTTTTGAGGTATTAAAAGTAGTTACAATTATTGGCAAATCATAAAAGTCGATCAACAAAGTTTTAGCCGATTATGATGCGAGTAATTAACATGACTTGTTATAGGAGTACCAACCGAGATCTCTAAAATTGAATGGTCATCATAGAATATTTTAGCCTGTATATAACTCTTCACCTACTTGCCTGGAAAAAATCGTAAATGTTCCACGTTATTAAATTCAAGAGAACATCATGCAGTAACAGAATAAAGATAAAGTTCGTAGATCACTCCATGAAATGTTTCTTAACTTACAGTGACAATAGAATTTACAGTGCTTCTTCATCTACAATATTCATTTACTGACAGTATATCTGTATACACAATGGTCATCGTTAAAATTTATGTGCTTGTCTCATCTGTATTGCGCAGATACATAGTTTGAGTTTGAGAGTCACCTGTCCGCGCAGATTCTAAAAGCGCGACGTACAACAATGTAACATTGTATGGGGACGGAACAGTTGCACTTTAGCACAGGTTTCGTTTTGACGCTTCTTCATGGTTAAAAGCGAGCGCTAGTCCCACTGGAAATTGACTTCCATCCAGAGTAAAAGGAAGTCTAGGATCCCTGGGTTGCTGTTAGCGTAGGTTTTGAGATCAGAAGTATTGCACGCTACCTTGGCATACCATGATCTGACTTGGGAATATGTTAGGCGATATTCATCTTTTCATAAAAAATATTCATCAGGTTTCTGCTGACTTAACGTCCTTCGTCATAGTACGTTCCACGTATTTTTTCCCGTCTGTCGCTTGCTGCACACTGTATATCTACACATTGTTTCTCGGGCTGCTGCCCGACGGCTTACTCAATTGTGCGTCCACGATAGTGAAGAATGTATTGGGCAGTCTGTCGTACAGGATTTCGCAGCAGTTATGATACCGTCTGTCAAGGCTACTTCAGTTATAATTTTTATAAATGTTACTGAAATGTTACTGTTTTAAATGTTACTGTTCTTACTGAAGTTTCTCTAACTTATCATCTTTCGCAACTTATTCATCAACATTTCAAGCTTTCTTTGAAGGCCATCGCAAAATATGATTTAATTACGACTTCCTCAGTTTTAGAATAATTTTTTCGTAATTTCTTGCACATATTTCATTTATTTAAGTTTATTATGTTTAAAATTTGTCTCTTCTTTTACATTTGCTTCAACGCTCTCCCAACAGGAAGGTAAATAACCTGGTCTCCCAAAACGTGTGATAAAACTAATAGCATGCGATAGTAATTGCTGAGAATTCTAGTCAAGTGTTCGTAGAAAATACATGCCGAAATGGTACTGTAGACTATCACGTACGATCAAAATCTCTCTCGTTGCATGCTCTACATGTCATAACTAATTGTGTTCATTTAATATCTCACAATGCCTCTAAAACTCGACCTGCGAAGTAGGCAGCCATTAGGTTGCATATGCCACCGCCACAACTACAAAGTTACACGCATCTCAGAATTGACAACGCTTGCTCTGCTTGTCTATGAGGTTTGCAGCCCTGATTTCCATCTACAATAGGGTCGAAAATCCCATAGAACACTGGGAATCCACGACCTTAGAGTCATTGTCACACATATCTTGTGCGAGCATGACTAACTAAAAACATTGCATTTGTACAATCTTTTTAAACCTTTTTGTTTCCTATTTTTGAAACTATGTATTGTAGTACTATACTTTTAATTTCCTATTATAATACTTCTTTCCTTACTCTACCTTCAATCTAGAATACTACACTATTTTTATTATAGCTGCTATATTGTATTGCTGTTGTTATACCAAATATGAACTAAAAATTCATTTATACAGTCATATACATTTTCCTAAGGTGTTTCCACAAACATGGGGGGGGGAGGGTTGACTTTTTATGTGCTAGGGTGCAACCGCTCCATATGATTTTTATTACATTTGGCCATGAATATTATAAATATCAGGACATTCACAGGAAATTTATTTGAAATCAATGCCTTAGTTAAAAATGGAGTTGCGGTTGGCAGACGTTAAGAGATTGATTTACTCATTTTTTTCAACCGACGTATACTACGTCACGGTTCTTGATGCATTCATAAACTCCCGAATTTTTTTTCAGACTATTAGTGGATCAAAAGCACTGCAATCGGACGAAAGAAACACCAAAAAAGCTAAGTTCCCTGGACATGAATTTAATCACCAATTTTTTTAAGCTGCTGTTATTTACTATGTTCAACAATCAGTTTTCAAAGCTGACTGGAGTTCCACTTGTATTCAAATACTGAACAGGCATCAGTTTTCATTCTAAGTTGGAAAAGTTTAAACTTGTTTTTTAGTTGTTTCACAATGATGGGACGATATCAAAACGTCCAAGAATAGCAAAAAGGGGCTATTGCATTTGGTTGGGCTAAAGAATATGTGGAGCAGAGAGGCTCGTAAACGGCCGACTCTAACTCCAACCTACAAGACAACTCGTTTAAATTGGGCCAAAGCACACGCACATTGGACTATAGAGGGTGGAGAAGGATCATGTACGTGATCAGATGAACCACGATACTTTGGCGATAGGATGTCAGTCGTTGTGTTCATCGAAGACCACATGAAGCCTTCAACGAAACCTGTGTTCTAGTAGCAATCGAAGGAGGAAGAGGGTCTGTCATGTTCTGCGGCTCGGTCATTTACATAGAATTGAGTCCTTTAGTTGAAGAATTCATAAAACCGAATCAGCATGACAACATTGAGCTTCTAAAGATCCAAGTTTTGCCATTTGTACAATATCTGAAGAAAGAAAGTCATGTTGCTTTG
>VOMN01041702.1:0-55062 GCA_014899125.1 Orchestia grillus
AAAAAAAAAAAAAAAAAATTAGAAAAAGAGGATGAAAGATTAATGAAAGCAACCTATATGTTTCTCAAACAATTTTCAAACCAAGTTTTGATTTTTATCACAGCGCCCCAAAAGATATGATCTGTTACAAATTTTTATAATGTTGGCGGAATATCGCAGTTTGCTCGAAAAATGACAAAAAATTGCCATTTTATCTGAGATTTTTATTTAACAAAGTCATACTTGGCGACGGAATTTCATGCGTATCCCCTGTTAATTACTAGGATTACTTGTATCATACAATAAGAGAATTCTGGGAGAACAATTAGGGTGATTGTAATTTCATTGTGTCGTATGATTTTCACCTTAGCTTTTACGTGCATAGTTTTGTGAACTCTGCACAAGGCCACACAATGCCAACAATCTCCGTCGGTCGTCCAAGCCTTACCCTCTGCGTTTGGTGTGCTCGACTTGAGCTGTCCGCAACCCTCTGACGGGACCTGACCCGCATTGAGGTGGTACAGAGCTTTGGAGTAGGGAATCAGGAGAGCTAACCACGTTAATGTTGGAGAACAGTTGTTGCACAATCTTTTCAATTGAGCTGTTTTGAACAAGTTCTTTACATTGAACCAGAAATTTTTCAAGCAGTTCGTGGGTTTAGGTGTGGATCTCCCTCTTTTTCTAACTTTTGAGAATATTTTTATGTGTTTTTAGGAAAAGAAATGGCTAGGAGATTGTCGTGAACCATTTAAACCTGTTGTTTATTGAAGATACGTTGATGATGATTTTTTGCGATCATGCTTATGCCCCGCGCTTCTTGAATTAATTTAATAGCAGTCGCAGAAACATTAGGTTTCGTTGAAAAGTGAAATGAACAGCAAGGTTTCATTTTTGGATTCACTAGTGGTTAAAGATAGAAATTGATGTGATTGTTTTAGGTTTCGGAAAGAAAGTTTTACAGATTCGGGAACAAGTTTTTATAGATTCTTACAATTTATTTTCAAGCTCAATGTTGCCAAAGTTTCATTACGCCATGCTTTTAGCGTGTCATGCTCTCACCGGTTCCTTCACGAGCAATTTACTTTCCTGAGAATTTTCGTTGCCGTGACAATGGCTTCTCAGCAGTCTTTGATTGATCTTGCAAACAAGGAAATTTGTAAATGGGAAATTTACGAACGGTTTTAATTTTCAGTCTACAGCTGACTTTTCACTGTCGCTTTCTTTTTTTGTTTCCGTTATTTTAGCCCTCAGTCAGAACAAATGAAAAACAAATTCCTGGAATTGTTTGGCAAATATTTCATTGATGTTAAACTTAAAATTATACGGGCCAAAAGTCGCGAATTGAGTCGTTTTTTTATTCAAAAAGAGACCTCCTACTGAGATGCAAGCATTCTTGATATATAAGTGCAGTTGTGCATCTGAATAAGGAGGCATGACTATAAGTTGTAGGATTCCCGCACTCTAGGTTGTAGGATTGCCGTAGTCTAGGTTGTAGGATACCCGTACTCTAGGTTGTAGTATTGCCGTAGTCTAGGTTGTAGGATTCCCGCACTCTAGGTTGTAGGATTGCCGTAGTCTAGGTTGTAGGATTGCCGTACTCTAGGTTGTAGGATTGCCGAACATCAAGGTAGAAGTTATCGCACGGGGAATATTCTGACAAGCCCATCCCACTCAGCTATCCAAAATCATACCTTTGAATACAATACTACAGTAAATTTGAGTAGTTTCAGGGTTTTAAGTTGAACAAAAGACCGGTTCTAATCTTAAAGATAAGCACGTTCTTCGAATTCTCAAGTTTGCTTTTTATAAGTTCTACTCGTCAAATTAAATATAGACTTCTCCGTTTTTTTAATTGGACGTGTTGGTTGCGATTGCTGATATAAAAAGCTTGCTCTGGTGGTGACAGGCTCAACTTGTGCATTATTCGTTCCATGGCAGCAGGACGTCTATATACGACGAAGTGGTACTGTATATACGACAAAATGGTACTGTATATACGACAAACTGGTACATCATCCGTTCCAAGTCAGCAGGACGTCTGCATACGCCAAAGCGGGACGACAATTGTTGAGTGCAGCTCCACAGAAATAAGTTCTTTAGTGCATCAAGTAAAACTAGCGACAATTTTTGGTACTCTTCGCTCAGGACGATAGCTTAAATTATTGAAATTATGGTAACTTCTAATCGTTTGTGTGAATATCATATTCGATTTTATTCATTTAGAGCCATCGCTGATTGTTTTTTTTAATTCTCTGCACACACATACATATATCGCACGCTAAGACTGACGTGTTTATTTACCAACAATGTCCCGAATAGCCTTCTTAAAACCCTATTTTATTAGCGTGGGAATGAGCTATGGCCCAAAATTTAGAATGTATTTCTACAATTTCTGACGCATACACGTTATACTCGCTTAAACAGCATTAGTAGAACGTAAAATCAAAATATTTATCTCGTGTTTAAGGCTCACACCTTTGTATTTTTGAGCTTCAATATGAGAGATTTTACGTCAATGATTATTACTACGCTAGTCAGGGACCGAGTACACCACTTCTGCATATGAGCGTGTTCTCAATAATGTGTCCTACCACAGCGTACCAATAGTAGTTTCCTAACCCGAAAATTCTAGTCTCGAAGTCTACATCAAGTTATTTAGTGGTTATCTGTCTTCGTAAAAAATATCTGTCGTAGGAAATTCCGCATCAAATAATTTTCTTGTCCTTATATGTCCAACATGTAGGCCTGTATAAACTCTTCACTCACGCTCTCTTGTGTTCAACGTCATTCAATAAATCTTGAGTCACGCGTGCCAAAGGCAGCTGCTATAAGGGTCCACGTTCTAACTGCCATCTTTCTTTGCGCATACTCTTGTTTTCCCTTTCAGTTTACGTCACCTTGTGTAGTTGTGCTATAATTACTCCGCCATGTCGGTCAAGGCTGCAGTCGCCGGCGGGAGCAGCATGGCTTACGACAACACGATCCGTGGCAAGAATAATTCGGTTCGCTCTGAGAACACAGGCTAACATGAAGTTCATTCATCATTGCCAACACGTTTTACCGTAGGGGTTTCAATGCATTACAACTTCTGTCGTTATGCATCGAACAACTACTGAGAAATGAACGGTACGTGACGCAGTGGGTTGTGCTCTGAGAAGAAATTGTTCTTCTTTCGAAATGTTGAGTTGTTCTTTCATTGCCAGAGATCAGTGAACGTCTAACGATTGCTCTTTAGATACACGTGACAACTATGTGCGGTTTTGGACTCTGTAGTTATTTTCCGTAGAATGCACAGTTCGAGTCTACAAATGTAAAAGTCGCTACTTGTGAACTTATCACTAAAAATGCATGAGTTTATCGTGCATTGTTCCTGAAACGTGATCCCGGTACGGTCAATATTTTAAACGTGAGAGTCGCTTGAGTTTTGGCTGCCACTTCATTTTGTTAACCTTATAAATGAAAAATATTCTTTTACTCTTTTTGTCATAAGTTTTACTAATGCGTCTTTTGGTCGGTGCGCTTATATCCACCCGTACTCTGCCTGAAGTATACGATGAATTCTCGTACATCTTCGCCAGTCACTTGAAAACAAAGTCCATTTTACTTATAATTGCAGTGATCATGACTTGAAGAAAGTTTCCAAATCTTGCGGCCCATAGCGAAACCAGCTTCTATGTCCTGCTCTTCACGATCTCACCGAGAATCCATGAGAAAATAGCATTTCAAGAGAACAGAACAACGATTACTTGTGTTTTGCTTGTGTTTGTGTTTCTCTCGGTTCATCGGCTTTCTTCGAATTCCTGCACACATGAGCGCTATCTTGTACTAGCAGTAATCGACTGAAGCTTTCAACGCAGGGATGCTCTTGCAACCAAGCAGAATTCGATCGCCGGCTGTTTCACTCGCCTAGGAAGAATTTGTTCTCTTCGTGTGAACAGATTTTTTTTCCGTTGTGTCTCATTCCTGAATGACTAGGTGTGGACAAAACTGCCTACTGAAATAGCGTTCACAAATTAATGTGAACACACAGCGACGACGTCACCCAATTTTCACATCCGTTTCTATTCTCGTATGCTCCTCCATGACCGTGAGGAACAAGGAGAGGACCCAGCGCCTGTCAGCGGCTTGGCTCTCCACTATAAATAACATTTGAAAAAACAACGGCGACCTGCGACTGGCACAACCTCCTACACAGCCTTCAGCATTTAACGAATGTCAGAACGGGCCCACGCTTACACGTCGCTACGTATGCAAATGTGGTTGAGAACTGATTGTACATAGCAAGTACGCATGCCGTTTTGGCATGAATAATCCGAGTAACGTAGTTTTTTTGATGAATCTGCAACAATGAGTTGAGTTTAAGTCTGTGAAAATATGAAGAGTCATTCTGCAAATCCGATTCTCTGTTGAATTGTTCCCTCGACCATCTGCACTAGCAAACCATGGTAGCACTACTACTACTACTGTTCCCTCGAGTAGGTCATGCACATTCGTGCCTGTGCAGCTTTCATAAGATTGCATCGCGCGTAAAAACTTATGTAAATGTATAAAATCTTTATGATTTCTAATACAAGCGCCCTGGCAAGAATGACGGGTGCTACCATAGCTTATTTTATTCTTGAAATAAGCGGTATTTACCCCTGCTATTCTACGAGCGGAGCGTCCCGTGGTGCGTCGCAAAGGCTCCTCGTCCTTTCCTGTGACCTCAACTGTTCATAATACTAAACTGTGTTAACTAAAATGCCGTCATGCTGTATCTTATCAAATAAAACCTTTATTTTCCTTTTGGTTGTGTTCATTTACGAAGTGATTTACGACCATTTACGACAATGTCATACTAGCGCCGCTTGCAGTAATTTCCTCTTTTGAAATACTGATACGGGGTCGGAGACACCAACCGAATGCAACCAGTGCATTTTCAGGTAGTACATAGAATGATTGGTGTACCTGCTGTAAGAATTAGATGCAATTCTTCAAATAATTAGTGCACGGTAATGAAATCGTTGTATAATTTATGTATATGTATAATTTTCAAGTGCATTTGATTTACAAGTGTTTTTTGTTATTGTTCACTAGAGAAGTAATGAAATGGTACAACGTAAGGTTATCTTCAGTTATGTGGAGCAGTAATCTTCCATTTTCCCCATAAAATCGTTACTTGTCTTGAAAATGAGTTCTGCTTACGAGCTCCAAAGCTCCGAGAATAAAGTAATACTCCTGAGGGAGCGTAGGACAGGCGATAGGGTTAGGTTAGTTAGGTCTGTGTGCCACCAACTGCCGCACGCTGCGGAGACTGGCAACACCAGGGGAGCACTGTTCCATTACCTGAGTCACAGTAAGGCCGGCGAGACTTCTATCTTCCGTGCCGGCTTTGCGTTTAGTCATTTTCATGCCTTCTTTCACTATTTTTCCTCGTCTTTTCTTCCTCTCCATTTTTTGCTCTCTTTTTCTATGCGCAGGGGATTCTGTGTGGGAACACATCTTGTGCAAGTTTCCCCGTTCTCACAAGTCCATTCTAAATGGTTCCCTTTTTTTGGGCGGCATAGTCCGAGTTACTGAAGTGCTTTTATCTCGACTGCTGCTAGTACTAGTAATAATAAACACAGTTGATGCCTCAACGATGTAACCCGCTATGCCACTATTTGACTGACTCTTTCCTTACCTTTGGTTTGTGGGCATTTCAAAAGTTGAAATAACTAAAAACTGCATTGCATCTTCAGAAATTGTCAAATCAAAATGAGAACAGACTGCCTAACGTCTACTACACCAGTCAATTTTTTTGTCCATTCTGTTGCGACACTTAGAGTTACCTCGAGCATCCCGTCGCCGTGTAGCATTCATTAACTTTTTTTGCGGCTTTTCAAAATTAATTACTCTAACTTTTGCGTTGTTCTTGTTGATGAATTCTGCTGAATTGTCTTCCAGCGTAGTTTCCACCCAATAAAAGAATGAATTAACGATCATCAATAACTTACATTACAAATTATTTAGACTGAAATAGCATATGTGAATAGAGTGAGTGGTATTATAGATACCAAACTACAGTTTTCAAGCATCTGATATTCGTAAATATTATGTTTTTGAATGATCACTAGAGACAATAATGAAAGGGTATTACAAATAAAAGATGTTATTTTTCATTATTTTTCGGAAAATTATTGAAGAAACATGCCGAAAACCAATCATCTAAGAAAATCCCCGGAATATGGATATGCTGTGCTAAGTTAGGAAGAAATGCCTTAAATCAAAGGAAATTATTTAGTGAAGTTACATTTTTTAACACTCTTGTGGCATAGGTGTACAGTTTATTTCGAATGAGTTCGGATGCTGCAGAAGGGTTTGGGTCACACTCAAGCATACGCATGGGAGATTAGGCAGAATTACTATACTCGTGTAGATGTTATTGTACACATATGGTACACACTGTCTGATATCCAAATTTCTATCATCACCTAGTGTATCGTCTCTATTATTACTGTTGTAATGTAGTACACGCACTCTAACAAAAATAACGAATTTGCCATAGTTTATTATTAAAATAAATGTATTTTTTCAGTAAAGCTGCGCTTCATCATATTCTTTGAAGTAAACTATTCATAAACAAACTGTGTTAACCAAAATACCGTCACGTCGTATTCTATTGCATAAGAGTTGGATTCCTTCAGATGATATCAATTTACGATACGACATTCAGTATCCTATCTACGATATTGCCGCTTATGAACGGCGCTCGCAGTAATGTTCTCAATGGTGGCACATGAAAAGTGCTAGCCCCCCCTGAAATATAAATATGTAATACATTGACGGCAATTACAGGGTGACACAAAAAAAAGAGGGAGTATGTATCACAACCCGGATACATCCTCCCTCTTTTTTTGTGTCACCCTGTATTATATTAGCGGGGATATTTACTGCCAGAGGGAAAAATATATGTGTAAAACAACTGTACGGCCAATTCGATACTATGAGCTTTTCTACTTCAGGTTGGTTGAAGCTGAAGTTGAAGGATAAATATTAAACAACAACCAAACTAATGTGTTACTTTTTCAGAAAGTTGACCAGATCACTGATATTATAATTTTTATTGTTTCGAGTACACAAACAGTTGACAAAAACAAAAAAGACACAAGGCCTGTCATGAAGCTGAAGGAAGGTTTAGAGTAAAGCTTTTCCTTAGTAAAACCGCAAACGAATAAACCATGTCAAATTGACTCCGTCCGTAGCCATCACTCTAAGGTGCTGCTAAGGGTGACTGATGGAGAGTGGCTGCCGATGTCAGCTGTGATCGATTGAAACACATTCTCGTGGAATAAGTTTTTACGTTTACGATCTCAAGGATATGATACTTATTTCTACCGCATTCGATTCGATTTCATCTTTATTCGATTTCATTTTCATGCTTCTTACGCATAAACTCTTTCAGAATAAACAATTTTCTGAAGAGGGATGTGTAAATTATAATATGAAAATGTACACATGATGGTACCTCAAAGGAATTTCATCTTACTTCAAAATCCTTTTGTAAATTGAGTTACGAGTTAAAAAATTCATACCACGCTGCAAATGTTTTTAGATAAAGAAAACGTATAATCTATTATAATTAATAATGTTCGTAGGAGGTTATTAACTCAGTGCTCCACGTAAATTTTATAAAAAAAACAGGCGGTAAACGAGCTACAAAAGAGCAATAAATCTGTAAGTTATTATTTCCAGCAGCCGTCAATACGTCGGTATCACTCTACGTTTACCCTGCTTGAAAATTGCCGAATAAGGAGAAGAGAAATTCGCAAGGTTTGGAGTGATCGTGTTTGGAATAAGACGGCACTTGTCCTGCGCAATACTATTGAGTGGCTGAACACTTCTCAAGTCGCTCCGTAGATTGCCAAAGCAACAAAACTGTGTACGTGGGTGAGGAAATCAGGTGATGTAAGATGCGACAGGCGTACGTGGTATGAATTGGAAGTACATGCACGTCCACGAGAAACTGCGCAATTTGAAACGAGCTTATGCGGAATTGTTATGCTTCATGTCACTTTGATCAATATTTTTGTCGTTCTTACTTCTGAGAGCGTGAATTATAGGTTCCAGCAATCAACCGTATCAAATAGCATAGTCATATACATACACTAAGCAGAACACCACAAAAAATGGCATTGGCTCACATCGCGCGATATCCAATTGTCCAATTGAAAGACTCGAGCGCCACAGGCGTCTGCGTTAGCTATGTACTTGAAGCATCGCTGTGGTCGTTCACTTACGCAACATTTTTACGCGTGTATGTGAATGAAATCAATGCTCTTCAGTTAAAATTGATCAAAGTATCAATCTTGATCTTACACTGAGCTGATCTACCGTTATGTTTAGCAGTTGAAAAGACTAAAAAGAATTTTTATCTTGTACAGTGAAAGAGCACACAATATTTATATTAAAAATTTATCTCGAAATTAAAAATGCATGCAATTACTTTTTAATTCGGCAACGTGTAATATCGCACGTGTCGCAACATGTACGAATAATCCTTTAAAATATTTTTGACGACATTTTCCTTGGTATATTTCAATCTCAGGAAAGCAGATCGTGTCTGAGGCGTGGTTTGAATGCAAAGTAGTACGCAAGTACTACTCTGCCTTTACTTAGAGTCTTAGACTGATGTGATCACGAGGGTCTGTGAAAGCTGTGACTGACAATCGTTGTCCAAAGTTCTGAACAACAATGCAAGTATCACAGCTGATGATTCCTAGAAATAATTCTAAAAATCGACTAAATTCTTTGAATGATGATCGCTGATCTTTTTCATAAAATGGAAGTTATGGGCTGCGCTTTTCGATCTCATAGTCGCACTTTATTTTGCTGCTGAGAAATACACGGATTAACGTGCTGGATATTAGTTTACGGGATTTTCAATTGTAACAGAGTCAATGAAACATTAAGAAGTTTACTGAATTAAGCATAACTTCCGCGGTCAGCAACGAAACATGCTTTCCGAAGGCAGGAGATTTTCACCAACAGCAATTTTCATTTTTGTTTCCTGCAACGTCAGCTAGCTGAGTAGCTTGAATTTTTTATATTGTTATACTTGGTCATCACCGACAGCGGTGCACTGAAGATATGAGCTTTGCTTGTACGATAACTCCTTTTTTCCGACAAGATACTTTCGATAAAAGTTACGCTTCACTAAATTTTTCAAATTTAAAGATGGATATAAAAATTACTTTTTGATCTACTTTCCAGCTTGCCACACTAAATTTCATCTGAAGCATCGAATAACCCAGCGTAAATAACCAAGGTGAAAATTACCCTCACATCCTTTCAGAAGTTCTTTCAGAAGTTTCAAAGGTGTCTTCATATTCGCCACGACCGACGTGCACTCACATATCTTAAAGGTAGCTCGTAGACGTGACCACTGTTTAGGTCCGACTCATAGCGCACTCTGTAGGGGGGTATGATGGCGTGGTGCTTCTGACGAGTCATTCTGGTCAATTGAGAATATATTGGAGTGAGTTAGAGACCGACACAGCGGTGCTCAGCTCTGGTTGAGTGCGCTTCGTCTACTCAAGGGCATCTTGCACACCAAGGTTGTACTGTGTATTGAGTACTGTTCGTTTTGACTGGTTTCAACTCGAGAAAATAATTGGGCGAAAATGTCGTACGAATTTCGAGTTTTTATTTTGCGATGGAATTGAAATTTTTAAATTTTTGACTGCTAGGGTAGAAAAATTCTAGCTTCCCTGGAACATTGCATATGAATTAATTCGTTGTGGTTAGTTTATAACATTCCTGGCTACTTATAACTCGTTGTGAAAAGGAAGATTATATCCTCTTTCTGGTTGCAAATTTTCACGGGCTGGAGGTTGTTTGTTCGTCGAAGAAAAAGCTAAGCTATGAAATAACATTAACTGGCGAGTTTTACGCTGATTTATTGAACTTTACGTCGATATATTGAAATTTACGTTGGTATGTTGAAATTTCAGCTGATTTGTTGCATTTTAAGATGATTTATTGAATTTTACGCTGATTTAGGGAATTTTACGCTGATTATAGTAAATTTTACGCTGATATAGTAAATTTTACGCTGATATAGTGAATTTTACGCTGATGTACTGAATTTTACGTTGACTTACTGAATTTTACGTTGGTTTGCTTAATTTTACGCTGATTTGCTGAATTTTACGCTGATTTACTGAATTTTACACTGATTTACTGAATTTTACACTGCTTTATTGAATTTTACGCTGATTTACTGAATTTTACGCTGATTGATTAAATTTTACGCTGATTTATTTAATTATACGCTGATTCATTGAATTATACGCTGATTCATTGCATTTTACGCTGATTTATTGAATTGTACGCTGATTTATTAAATTTTACGTTCATTTATTGAATTTTACGTTCATTTATTGAATTTTACGTTCATTTATTGAATTTTACGCTGCTTTATTGAATTTTACGCTAGTTTATTGAATTTTACGCTGGTTAATTGAATTTTACGCTGATTTATTGAGTTTTGCGCGTGTTTATTGAAGTTTTCGCTGTTCATTGAGTATTGCGCGTATTTATTGAGTATTGCGCGTATTTATTGAGTATTGCGCGTATTTATTGAGTTTTGCGCGTATTTATTGAATTTTGCGCGTATTTATTGAATTTTGCGCGTATTTATTGAGTTTTGCGCGTTTTTATTAAATTTTGCGCGTGTTTATTAAATTTTGCACGTTTCTATTGAAATTTGCGCGTTTTTATTGAAATTTGCGCGTTTTTATTGAAATTTGCGCGTTTTTATTGAATTTTGCGCGTGTTTATTGAATTTTGCGCGTGTTTATTGAATTTTGCGCGTTTTTATTGAATTTTGCGCCTGCTCATTGAATTTTGCGCCTGCTCATTGAATTTTGCGCCTGCTCATTGAATTTTGCGCCTGCTCATTGAATTTTGCGCCTGCTCATTGAATTTTGCGCCTGCTCATTGAATTTTGCGCCTGCTCATTGAATTTTGCGCCTGCTCATTGAATTTTGCGCCTGCTCATTGAATTTTGCGCCTGCTCATTGAATTTTGCGCCTGCTTATTGAATTTTGCGCCTGCTTATTGAATTTTGCGCCTGCTTATTGAATTTTGCGCCTGCTTATTGAAATTTGCGCCTGCTCATTGAAATTTGCGCCTCCTTATTGAAATTTGCGCCTCCTTATTAAAATTTGCGCCTCCTCATTGAATTTTGCGCCTCCTCATTGAATTTTGCGCCTCCTCATTGAATTTTGCGCATGCTTATTGAATTTTGCGCCTGCTTATTGACTTATGCGGGTTTTAATTTGGTTTTAAATGTCTCACTAAAACGGTGTTGTATTAACAATTGAGTTCGAATGAATTTGCTCATATTATCGCGCTTGAAGAGTTGAAGAAATGGAGTTTCCCTTGCTCATTGTGGACGGGAGAGACCGGCAATTGACTTTTGATTGTAATATATAAAGATTTATGGGCTCATTTCTGGAAAATTTTACCAACAGAGAATACGTTAGTCTCTAACTACACACTGCTGCTTTCTAAACGAAGATAAAAAGTAGGATACGACTGCTGCATTTTCTTGCTGTTGCGTTTATCTCAGATTTTTTTTAGAACTGAAAAAAGACATAAAGTTTGTAAACCTTATGATTTGCCATGGCTTTGTATTTCGTTGTCTTTTCGAGCAAACTTTGGACTGGAAATAGAGCAGGCTGACGAGCTCTAGTTTACTTTAATACAAAAATGAAGAGATCTTTGGGTATAACTAAAGTTGACCGCCAATATTGGTGAGGGTGTGAGGAACATTACTCACGTCTCCATTCCAAATCCAATACTCGCTTCCACGTCAAGTTAGGTTTGGTGATCAGTATACATTTTTTTTACATTCAACTGGAACAATTTGGTAGGTCTGAATGATACTGATAAATGATAGACATATATAATGAATTAAAAAGCAACTAAGTGAAATATTCTAGGCTTTGCAGTGTCTTTTTCTTTTCAATCATGAACAAACTTACCTGATCTTGAGTACCATTACCTCAAGGGTACTTTCAATATGGATGACTAACTACTGAAAATACCATGGCAGCGAGATGAAATAGATTTCTCTTGGCCATTTCAAAATTTTTTATTGCAGTATTAAACCCTCTATCTTGTAGTTGTATTCTACCGATTGATTTATTTGAGAGGCTCAAAATTTGTAAATCTATCCCACGAACTTCATTTATGAAATTTATCCTCGAATGTGAAATTTCTCGATGCACAAAATTCAGGTGACCATAGTTCGAAAAAATCATTTTTTACACGTTTAGCTATTGAACATTGGTTTTCACTGTTAAGTAGTGTGTTGCTACCGTAGATTATTGAATTGTAGATGAAAACTAGTGTACGAAATGTAGTAATGTCGGCTATGAAAGTCTTCATTAACTACTTAGAAAGATGTAAATAAGCCCTGTAGATACTGTCGTAGCAATCGTTAGATTTCTCGCCTGGTTGCTGGTGTGAATACTTTGCACCACATCGAGATCATGAAGCAAGAATATGTCACAAACTGAATTACGTCGTTTGCATTTGAATTAATTTGCGTATAACTTTCTCTTAAGCGACACGAATGACACTGCTCTTTACGCTGTTTATTCACGACACAAACAAATAATTCTATTAGTCTCGTGAATAAAGAATGTCTTTACAGGGTTAAGCCGTGTTGTCATGCCACAAGTTGAAATAGAAAGCTAAACTAGAGCCGGGCTTGCTGAAAATATTTGGCTTAATATTTGAAAATTTCCATTGCATTGTCGTTTTTCAGAGTAACGAATTAAGCTTTGAGTCAATACCTGAAATTTCAAACTTCAATGCGTTCTTACAGAATCCTTCTTTCTCAAAATAGCTCGAATTTTGTTTTTGCGTACATTTGTCCTAGCCGCTTTCAAATTATTTTGAAGTTCAGATCGAGTCTCGAGTCCCTCCAGGATTCTTTTTCAATTTACAGAATATATGTTTAGCCACACAGTTAGAAATTTTAGATGGACACCATGCACGTGGTAATGTTGTACTGCACTGATACGACGTAATCGGAGGAATTGTATCGACCAATGGTTGAGATTGGCATTATAGCATACCCCAAACCACTTTGAAGCAACTGGACAATTTCTCCGCTTGTCTTTTCTGGAAATTCTTAGACCTTCGTCCTATTAAAATAACTGTTGAACGATGACTTATTTCTATCTAACGCAGATCTAACATCGACTTAAGTCCGTTGTTGGACGTGAACAAGGTAATTATTTTTCTAGAAATATGTACAGTATTCCTGTCACCTAAACCACTCTGGAATACGCTAGGACGCTGTATTATTGCTTCAACACTTTCCCTCCGGAGTGGGTGATATATGGTACACGCGATCATCTAACCTAACCTAATGTAACCACAGCACTATCATGTATAAATTCGAATTTTCGTCCAATTTGTGTTCATCAATCGAATATGCAGTTTTGATTAGAAAAAAAATTAATAGGATAACCAAATTTGTGAAACCAAAATCCTTCATTTTTAAATTCATAGAGATATTTGTGGGCATGTAATTTAACCTGTGTGGAGAATCATAGTCAAAGTATTAAAACTAACTTTGTGGGTGTGTTGGGTACGTTTTGAGATAATAATCGAAGACATGTCGATATTATTTAGTATTTAGCGTACACAAATAATTGATGTTTGATTTTCGATTGCTTCGCTGTTGTGTAATTATGGTGAATTGACTTTCAACTGTTTATTTTATATTTATGTAATTTATTCCACCCACTCTATATGTTTTGCCCCTTAGTCATGCAGATTTGCATCATGCGTAACTTTTTTCTATGTACTCTTGAGCAACATTTCGCCGGCTCTTAATATTGGCTACGATCTGTTAGTGGGCTCTTGTTATTCGGAAATTCATCTCTACTTCCTGACATCCGCTGTATCGACATAATTTTTATTCCGCTGTCGCACACGACTTTGATTTTCATGTTGCTGTCTTTCGTTTTTGTGTGTATTAAAGTTATGAAATGTACGTTCTATTGAAGTGACAGTCCTCCCAACTCCAAGGGATAGTCGAAAAATGTTATTCGGATTGATCTAAGAAACCTTAGTGAACTTCTGCTTCTGTCACATAAATTAGCTCTGAATAATCGCCATTCGTTTTTTGTAGGACGGAAATTTTAATTTTTGTTCGGGGAAACAATTACGAAATCGGAAAACCCTTGGGATATGTACACTATTCCGTTCTCGCATCACGAGAAAATATCGATTGTTTGCCGGGTTGTTCGTCAGTTTGTAAGTTGTCGTACGATGACGTCATTTAACACCCGAGCTGATGTTGCGCGTGCGTGGACGTTGCGGCCTCTGATTGGCCCGCAGGGCTTCTGTGGATTTGAACTGAAAAGGAAACGCACCTGGCGAAGGCAGAGGGGCGGACTAACGCGGCTACTATGTCGTAGGGTCCATAATTATTTTTTTTATGTAGACCTCGTACGTTATGGGAAATGGCGTAAAATAGAAACTTTATTTTCTGAAAAATTTCTTGGAACGAATATCTGTGGAATGGACAACGGAAATTTTCTGAGTATAGTTTCATTTGTGTCAGCAAATTGATCGTTGTTCTTACCTTGACCCTTCCCACTCATACTAGCAATGGACAAGAAGAGGATGCCAACGCTGGCTTTACTGAGAATTTCATATTTATGTGCCAATATCCAATGGCGCTGAAGAATTTGGCAATTCCTTTTGAACTCTAACTTTCAGTCCAATTTAGTGCAGTTGGCGCCAGGATTGAATCGAGTAAAAAACCAGCAAAATTTCTCATATAAAGTAAAATTCAAAAAATAAAACATGAATATATTGGTTAGATATTTTAGTTGCGTGAAGCAAGCAGGGTGGAAGATTTTTTTCTCCAGTATGAAAGATCGATTTTGACAAGTGACCCATTTATGGGACGCCGGCAGGTAATGAGTTCATACCCAGCGTGCTTGTAACAACAGTTACTGAAGAACTTGTTACGCCGTTGTCAACATTTATTGTCAGAGTATACGCAGAAGTAAAGCAATTTTTTTCTTTAGCAAATAATGTATAAATATCTCAAGGTTACCGACTTGTAGAAGTACAAAGCCTGTTCCTAAAATGGATACTTCTGAGCACGCGTTTGTACCGTACAAAAAACTTGAACTTTACATGGCTTTCTCTGGAGTAGCATAACGTGACGCAGGGACAGATGTCGCCTCGGGCATACCGGCTAGCGCTGGAGGTCACATCTGCAGCATTTCGAGATTTCTCCAAGGTCTGTAGGATTTTGATTTCCCATTCTGAACGGCAAGGACCCTAATCAATTCGGAAAATTTTGAACTCGTTTATCTGTAGTCTTTCCATCGTTCCCGACTCGAGCATATATTGTAGGTGCGACTTAACGCAACAGAAAAAACAACATTGGACTACGTGTGGACGCACAGCTAAATCGACCAGGTTTTTGTAAGGTCCGCTCGTACTAGTTCTGCCGCTTGAAATGAGCTTTGAAAAGCTTATCTTATCGATTGATGGTATTGACGCTTGCAAGCGTACCGTTTCTGCTCGTCCCAACAGTAATAGTAATCCTTAATGCTTCCTAATAGTAATCCTTGATGCTTCCTAATAGTAATCCTTGATGCTTCCTAATAGTAATCCTTGATGCTTCCCATTAGTAATCAATCCTTGCTGCTTCCCATTAGTAATCAATCCTTGCTGCTTCCCATTAGTAATCAATCCTTGCTGCTCACTGCTGAATGTACGATGTTTTCTTGGAGTTTACTTAGAGTTGGGAGTAGTTTCTACGCTTCTGTGATTATCATGTTACAATTAGGTACATCAAAAGCAGTAGACTGCAACTAACTCATAGTACGAGTGTGATACGTCCTGCATTCATGTACTTTTATTTTGAGCTCCAGGATTTGAAGAGACTCGGTGTTTCGGTACAAATTCTTTGACTACCACAAATTGGAAGCACAAATCGTTGCGTCAATTGTGCGGTCTCCCCGAGTTATGAATCATACCATCGATTATAATTATTTACATCACTGCTCTGTCTCGCTCCAGTACGTCTTGCGTCTCAGCTTTTTTAAACTGGGACAACACGTTGACTGCGGGTCGTCACCGTCGTGCGTTATTCTATTCTGACGGCGACGAGTCCACAGACTTGTCGCGCCGCATTCACAGTGGTGAAGGTTCTGATGCCACGACTATCTTGGTTCTCCGAACACACTGGTATGGCATTTTTCAAGTATCATCTCCCGCAATCTCGCCGAGGACTTGAAGCCTTCTTACCGATACCAGCTCAGGTGATGGTTATTGTCTAATCTCAAATTACTTTCGCGTATCGAAGGGTTTGTTTTTCTGACAACAGGAGACTGAGAAACAAATAAAGACTTCTAGGGTTTGTGCTCTTAGGGAAAGCTAAATCACTAAAGGGTATAAAAATCAGTTGATGCTCTAGCTAGGCTCAGATACCTCAACTCTAGCTAAACCTTCGGAACTTCTATTTTTCTTGACTACTCTGCTTCCTTTCATTTTTATGCGTCCTTCACTGGTTTAATCTTTTTTCCACTTCTTTCTCAACTTGTTTCTATGCGCGGGGAATCCCGTATGGGAACACAACTGCTCATAGATTCCACATTCCCTACGGCTCCTAAATGGTCACTTCTTTTCGCTCTCTTGAAATCACCTTTGATGTGCGAGGGGAGCCTGAAACTGATTAGCTTACAATACTAATCATATGCCTTAAGTTGATGCGACAGTCAAAGCCGAGAACACTCTACTCCGAATACTTTACACCCCTAAAGCAACTGCACGATACATTTGTATCGCAGCAGAGTACACTAGTTGTACATCACGTCGTCCCAATCAGGAATTGTAATATAATTCTTATTTTGGCCACCTTCATCATCCATTTGAGTGGACACCCGAACAGGTAGGTCCTTGCTGCGCGATTTGGGCGGGGCCCATTTAGGGCAGTGGATAACCCACATGCCTTTGACGGTTAGGACTGACGGAGACCAAGCGTCGTCTTCCCTTTCTGTACAGTCGAGCGCCGTAGTGGTGGTGGTTTTTGTAAATCATTTTCAACCAACGAGATCTATGAAAGTTGAAGCTGTGAGTTTCTTCAGGGTAAAATGTTTTTTCACTTTTTTTGATCATATAACTCGTTGAAACAAAGACACACTGGGTACTACGGGTAGTGGTGGTGGATGCGATAAATACCTGACGAAGTGAATCTAAGAATTCAGATGTACTCCGCTTAAAGAAATTAAAATTAATTGTTGCGCAAAAATAGACGTAAAATGAAAGTCAAACTAGTAATTACACATTTGAATGAAGTTAGTCAACATTATTCATTTAAGATGCGTGGAGACTTGGTACCATGCATCATTTACGTACCACTGTACACAGGATCGAAGGGTTGTGAGTGCGTTCGGACGTTTGTTTTTACTCGGGTTCACGTAGGAATGACCATTCGATTTGGCACTACGGAATTGAGTAATTTACCCTATTGGAAGTTCTTCCACACTTCATTCAGAATGCTGGTCTATAATTTGCTAGAATAATGGACACTCAGGATCCACCTTGCGAGGTAAATTGTTGAACATCGACTATATTTTATCGTTTTATTACCTGAGCCTGTGGTCTGTAACCCAAGCTTGTCTCCAGGGAAGGAAAGCTACGCAATTCTCCCCCATCCCTCCCCCTCTCTCCCTTTCTCCGCTTGTACTCTACGGTGAACGTCCTTGACACTGACTTAGGCCAAGATCAGTTCCTCCGTGCCTGCAGCAAGGCCTCTCAGCAATGCGGGTCTTCACTTTTTCGCTATGTGGGTTGTGCACAAAAAAAATTTGAGGAAAGCTTTTTTTTCGTATGCAGATTCTTTGATCAGGAAACCTCACAGCCTTTTATTTTGGAAGTGATGGATCCCTTGATTTTATTCAGTTTTTGCTATGCATTATTTTGCAGGGGTCTGACATCTTTCTTCGATGTTAGTACATAATTTACGAACACGTGCGTAAGTTTGGAAAGTCTCGCTTGGAATTTTCAGGAAGTGTTTACTTATAGGATGAACGAGGTATTGATAAGGGAGTTTTATTAGCGTGCCAGAGGAAGGCCAAGTGAAGATCTGACGCCGCTCTCCTCGGTGATGCCTGTGACGTTTAGTCGATGGATTTCAGCTTACGAGCCGAGTCCGACGTTCGTAACTTGCAAATTAGCGGGGTTTTAATCCCTCGTTCCTTGTGTCGGAGGCTCGTAGGTTTTCCTTGATTCAAGCACATCTAAAAACTCCCTTCGGTCGAAAATATTTGCTTCGCAAGGAGAAAACTCTCCAAGTTTTAGTGTCTTTTAACGAACGTAACAAACGTCTGTTTTGAGTACAGTAGACGATCGTGCAGTGTGTTGAACACAAATTCGACCTTTAATAAATAATAAGGTAGAAGTGAATATAGTTGTCTTTTCCTTTTTCCGATAATATTTTAAAGTTCTTGAATTGCCTGCAGGATATGGCAAATGAAAATGGTATAATAAAGTGCACATATAACCGAAAGACAATAAGATTTAACAGATTTTGAGAGAAGATCAGTATTGCAGACACTTCTCGAGAGACCTACAGCCCGTAAATTGCAATTCAATGCAACCCCTTCAACATCAAAAAGAACCACGTAACGTTGATGAACTAATTAAAGCAGTGCCAGATAGCTTTGAGGAATTACAGAGATCAACATTGAATAACATTTCTGTACTATGCAGCAGTCAAATGGAACAGATTATTTTGGCTCATCCGTGGCAGTAATTACAGGTTTCAACATCCGTCGAAAGTACAACTAGAATAAAAAGGAATTCTTCCAAATTCAATTCAGACCTCGGAAAAATTGAAGAATGAATTACCAAGTATTGAGTAAATATTGTAAAAAATGTTTCTCCTGTTCATACATTATCAATTTCGTGTATTTAATTATGATGTAGAGTTTGTCTTATGTTATTTATCTTATTAAAGATATTATTCATTGATATTTATACATTATCAATTTAATATACTTAATTACAGAATATAGTATATCTTTTCATTACAACTACTAGTTTTGCAAGGATCCTTTCAAAAAGGTTTACAGTTGTTTTGGAGCAAATATTTCCGACCAACTTCAATATTAATATGGAAAACTTAATTTTGACCGGAGAGAGTCGTAAAATTACTCTTTTCAGTAAAACTGCGTAATGTCTTAACAATCTATTTTGTTTTAGATCATGTTTTTGATTATAAAAATATACATCCAACTTTATTTCGTGAAGCAATCCTGCTGTCGTAGCTTGATCGTGACAAAGCACAACTTTCTGTTCCGCTAACTCCACGTAGCGGAATAAGGCTTTTTTATTCCGCTAACTAAACGTTAGCGGAACGGAAACGGTTGCTCGCTGTGAGTTCATCAGCGCTTCTTGTTCCGTAATCGTATCAAGATCGAGGAAGAGTTGCCAGAAAATGGCTGTGCACGAAGCAGTTCTCGAGGACAGTATGAGGTTCTTCATCTAATGTGTTATCTGTGAATTTTCAGCGAGAGTGATACAGTATGACGCGAGCAATTCGTTCCTTCATCTAGACTTTTCCGTATCAGAGTCGTCACCTGATGCGATGACGACGATAGGGGCGTGTATGTATGTACGTACACATGTATACACACACAGATGTACCTTCGCCCATGTGCTCGGCCGAATACATGTGCAGCTGCGTCAGAGCCTGGGTCTCTAACAAAGATATTCTTGGAATATATTGAGCTTATCCCTACTTTCTCCAAGGAATAATTTTCCTCCCAAGCATTAGCCCTTAATTGTTTGTTACTCTGGAAAGGCTTTACACATTTTTACGATAGGAGAACTTTCTTAATAGAGAGCTCTCAGAAATTTTGTACAGAATTGTTCTGAAGCACGATGGCAACACAACCCACTACTAGTGGAAGTGGTAGAATGTCAGTCTTTTGCCAGACGTCGTTGGTGTAGTAGGTATGTGCGCAGCTGTGCAGCAGCCTCGCTGGCACGGCTGTCGACACATGCGCCGCATTAAGCCACAGTAGTGATGAAAGAACGCTTGTATGGTTCTTCTCAAGTGAACTAAATTATTGTTACTGACCTTCATATGAGTTTGTGGAGAAAAGCATCAATGTAATCGGGAATACTGATTTGAGAGAGATTCATTCTTTGCACCGATATTATTAATTTTAATTCACCCAATCTCTTCATTGTATCAGAATTTCAGTGTAGCGTTGCACGTTATCAACTTGGTTGCAAATATCTGATAGCCTTCATTTGAAACTTTATTGTTTTTTTTTGTAAATTATTCATTTATTTTACAAAGAAAGGTTGAGGAGCTGCTCCTGCCTTATTAATTTGTTCAGTTATATTCTTTCCAGTCTGAGGAGTACGAGTTTTATTTTGATTCTTTGTAGGTTATATTTTCGCTGCTAGAAATTTCTTACACAAATATAAAGAAGCAATAGAAAATAGAAATTTCAGTCAGTGTCTTGGGGATGGACTTCGTCACTTGAGTTTGTAGAAGAGGTATGTCCCTTCGAAATATCTCTCTATCATCCTTCAAATTATCTTGACATCGGAGCTTCTAGGAATGCAGGGGGTATTCCTGAGCTCCTCCCGGTAGAATTGGAGCCGCATCCAATGCCTAGCTGGCATTGTTATTGCTGGTCTGTATACATGTGTCCATCCTCGTCTGTGTACATGTCTGTCCTCGTCTGTATACACGTGTCTGTCCTCGTCTGTATACCTCAAGAGTTTGTGCCCTGTAACAGCCTGTAGCTTAAGCGTAGCCGTAGCTTGAGCGTAAATCCTTAATTTGTTGGTAAATGCAATGTACTTTAGCAAAATAATTGCAATATTTACGGTGGAGCCATTTTCTCTTGGGCGACGCCCGAAGAAGTGAGAGACGTGCAAATTATTGCTATGAGTGGTTGTCCGTAAAGTGTGCTCAATATTAATTGATTCGTGACGTGTGATGTTTTTCTTCTTTTTCAGTCATTTCCAGAAAGTTAAGAAACCTAAGAACGATGAATGTGTGTGGCATTATGTCACTGAGCCTCTTTGGCTTGTTGATCTTAGTGTTAGGGGTGGTGTTTCCCCAAGTGTTTCCGGGCATTATGAATTCTCAATTGGAGAAGAAACTTGTGCTGAGCGAGGACAGTGAAACTATTGGGAACTTCATATCTCCACCTGTGCCAATTTTCATGCAGTTCTATTTCTTCAACGTGACTAATGGTCCAGAGATTCTTGAGGGAGCCAAAGCCAAACTGGAACAAATCGGCCCCTTTACTTACGAAGAGAAAAGGCTAAAATATGACTTGCTGTGGGAAATGGATGACAAGACTGTCTCGTATAAACAAAACAAAACGTTCTTTTTCCGTCCGGACCTATCAAACGGCCTCACCGAAGACACCATGTTAACTGTCATTAACCCGGTTCTCATTTCTTTGGGGTCGAAAATCAGTCAAGCTCCAATGCTTGCATATGTTATTCTCAGTTTGTTAACGTTACGACACGATATTAGTCCATTCATAACACACAAGGCTGGTGATCTCCTTTTCCATGGTTATTCGGAACCGCTTCTGGAACAACTTGCTCCTCTAACCGGTAATCCTGTTCATGCCACCGGAAAATTTGGTTTCTTCTACCCGAAGAACAACAGCAATGATGGTGTTTACAAAATTCATACCGGAGCTGAAGGTCTTGATACACTCCAAGTTATCGACGAGTTCCAAGAAGAGCCGACTCTTCCCTACTGGCATACTGACGCTTGTAATATGATCAACGGGACAGAGGGTTCACAGTTCCCGCAGCCAATAAGAGAGGATCGCAAGCTGTTGATGTATTCATCTGATTTATGCCGCTCTTTGTTCTTGACTTTCGAGAAGAAAATCTTCCATGGGAACCTGGAACTTTTCCGGTATACTCTGCCATACGAGGGACTCGCCAAAAGTCCCGAAAACGACTGCTTCTGCTCAGATGATTTTACGTGCAAAGACTCGATGGTGAATCTATCTCCTTGCAAAGGTGGGTCACCCGTGGTGGCTTCGACTCCGCATTTCTACATGGGCACTGAAGAGACCATCAACAGCGTGGAGGGCCTCAGCCCTTCGAAAGAAGAGCACCAGACTTATTTGGACATCGAGCCTAACACGGGAGTTACATTCAGGGCCCACAAGCGCATTCAAATCAGCATGCCTCTGATGAGGTATGATGCGGTTCCCTCGCTGGCCGATGTGCGTGAAGTGGTCTTGCCAATTTTGTGGCTGAATGAGAGCGCGGTTGTTCCAGAAGAAAGAGCGAACGCCCTCCACTCGAAGTTGACGGTTCCCGTGGTTGTTGTCTGGTATGTTTGCCTGGCCATGGTTGTGACGGGAGCTCTAATCCTCCTCTTGGCCCTAGCCTTCATCGTGCGGATGTGCAAGGCGCCGAAGAATGAGAAGGAAGGAGGCAACGAGAAGCTGAGAAAAGAAGCAGTCAATGACTACGACAGAAGTGAGGTGTACAATCACCTATTCACGAAGACCTGAGCTGTGTCGAACATTATTTAGGTTTAATGTATGTTTTGTACTATACATTTTTTTGTCTTCTATCTATGCAGTTAATTGACGTTTCGCTGTGAAACATTTTAAGGAGTTTGTTTTTCAATCGTTCGAACCGTAAGTTTTATTTACCAAATTGAAGGAATTTTACAGTAAACGTAAGATTTTGGACTAGGAAATGCTATCGTATCCCCCATAGAGGTGGGCGGTTGAGGCTTCATTACGTTTTCAGTAGTTTGGTCAAATGTACATATTTTGAGTTTGAAATATTTCAGTTACGAGTTAAATGTCGTCAGATATGTAGTGTAGTGGGTGTTGTGTTTTTGTTATGAAATTTATGATTTTATTAAAAAAATTTCGACGTGTGCATTTACATTCAACATAGACTCTTCGATATCTAATTTCCTATCTGGTATTACAATTTAATTCTTTTTTAGGCTTGTTGCAGTACAGTCTAGAAAAAACGTCGAAAAAAAACATTCCTTGAGTTAAAACTTAACAACGATCGTACACTTATAGTTACACTGCCTCGTGGAAGCTGTCGCAAAGTCAAGAAAGTTTTTTTTAAAATACCTGAAAATGAGCGCCTGGAAGTTCTCATTTTTTGGTTACTTCTGGAGAACGGCTTGTGTGGCAAATCCGAAATCTCTAAAGAGATCCGAAAGGTGTCGGAAATTTTTGCCATCGTTTAGGGGATTTGAGGTAGCAAATCATGCAAGCGAGCTGCGTGCATCACGACAGTTTGTGAACACGCATCTTTACTGAACGCTTCTCAGGTGAAGTTCTGCCAGCTATTGACTCTGCTGGGCATCATAGGCAACAAATGTATCCCTCCCTAGTGGTTCGTCCGTAATTGTGAACGCGTTAATGCGTATTTTTAATGCGTAGAAAAGCATGAATGCGACAAACTCATTTCTGATTCGGACTCAAGATTTCGTGATTATTGTATATTGGAAGTGTTTACTGACTTTCCTAATGGGTGACGTGACATTCATGCCCTTCACTTATTTACGTTCAGTCGATGCAAAAAAAATTAAACGCTCATCTCTAAACGTTTCCTCTGTATAGTAAAGTATTTAAAAGTATTTATTCGATGTATTTATGCAGCATGGATTGTACGATACCGAGTTGGAAGCATGGCAAGAGTTAAGAGTTCGTTTTGAGAGCGGAAGCATCTCTGCTATGGTATCCTTGTTCCGCATAACCGTACGCTCCGCACTCTGGCTGGTCATCTGCACTCCAGGCGGAGTAATTTGGATGCGCAACTTGGATGCGTTGCAGTTATTACTGCCGTAATAAAAGCCCCGCCAGATGTCGACCCTGGTATCAAATTTAAGTCGAAGTAGGTTTGGGCGCACGGTGTGGGTGACTTTTTTTGAGTAAGCTGCATCATTAGAAACTTGACGAGTGGACTGCGTGATGCGAGAAGACAACGGTCGTTTACACGTCAGCGGAAGTGCATACAACGCTACGCCAACGTACCCAAAGTAGGAGGTTGCTTGGGATTCTTCCACTCGATTACTTCCGGCGCCTGCGGAACTCCATACATCTGGCAAGCGTGCGCTTCTTTATCGTAGCATACATTCAAAGCGTTCTCTTGTGATTTTGTGACTAAGGTAAAGTGTTGTTAATGCTCACAGAGATGCCAAGGAAAAATTGCACCTCTCACGCTCTTAGATTTTGTGTTCTCCATGGGTCATTTTCAAGATATTTTTTTTCATGCACTTCCACTTTTTCAAGGAACTTTACCCACGTTCTACTTCTTGTAGGACACATTGTGGTTCTATTTGGTTATGGTAGAAACTTGTAGATTACTTTAAAAACTGTCAGCTCTAGTATTTTCGAATGAGCATAAAACGACAGGTCTTGGTTTGCGTGCAAGTTCAGAAAAACGTATTGGAACATTTCATGACGTTAGTTAATAATTTCCTTTTCTAGCGATTGTTGTTTAAAGAACATCGATGACTTGTATCATTACCTTTGCGAGTGAGCTTTCATGTTATTCTGCTGTATGTTGGTTTTCTGTAACATTGCTTGTATGATGTCTATCAGGTTGCTTTAAACTTATGTTATTTGCTAACAAACTTGGGCAAAAGGCAATGCTTCTCATGTTGGAAAAATTTCTCTTTAAATGTAACTGATTCGAACATTTCTAGAATTTTCGCGCTCGTGAATTTGATTTTTTTTCGATCGTTCTGAGAATTGTAAATATTTATTGTAGAAACACGTATTTAATGCGGCACTTTGCAGCCTCTTCTAGCTGTGAAAGGTTACTTGAGAACCGTGTGGTAGACGGTGAGAGCATCGTGTTAAAGAAATTTTCTAGTAGAACAATTGTAGTGTTCCAAATAATTGTTTTCTTGCTCTATTGCCAATAAACACGTAGAAATTGAGTGAACAGGCTATGTTTCTTTCCAGTGTGATGCTATTTTCACGGATAATCCGATTACAACAGTCCAGCGACAACTTAAGTGTGGTAAAACTGATTCTATTTAACGATTCATCTATGTTTCCCTTGAAAATTGTTATTTTCCCACAACTTTTGGCTGGAGGTTGAAGACGAAAATCATAGTTTAATCATGACAGTCTCGAAAGTTCGGGATATTTCGCTCTTCTTGTTGCATTTACAGGAAGGATTGTTAAGCGTTTGTGTCAGTCTGTTAGCGAGTTCTCGCTCCTTATTAAGAGTCTGGTGAGCGATTGAAGGCAGACTAACATACATGCATCGTGTACGCTTGGTTTACGTTCAATGTTGTAGTTAAAGAAGACAATATCCCTCCTCAGGAAGCAAAGGATAGGCCATGGTCAATAGGGTTACGTCGGTTAGGTTTGTCATCCTGTGTTATCGAGACTGGCGTCCCCAGTGGGACACTGTCGAGTTACCTCAGCTTGTGCTAGGCTTTCGGGACTTCTGTCTTTCGTGCTCGCTTTGCTTCTTGCAATTTTTGCACCTTATTCGCCATTTCTTATGTGCCTCTTCTTTTTCTTCATTGTTAACTTGCTGTTTATATGCGCGTGGGATCCTGTGTAGGAACGCGCGCGTACGTTTTCTGTAGTCTATACTAAATGGTTCCCATTTTCGCTCTAATCGAAACACATTTGATGCGGGTAGTGAGCTTCGAACCATGACCAATTATCCCATGTCCTGTCATGGGATGTCTTGCACAAGTACTCGTACATTGATGTATTTCTGCACCACATTTTCGATTCCGGTCCATTCATTTTACATCGATTCTCATCTCAGATTGTTAGGTGCCTCTTACTGAAACTTATTAGAATCGACTATGATGGATAGGTTTGTCTAGTCTAACTGCAATAACTATGAAGTAACCCATTCATTTTTCAATTTTTGTATAGGCCAATGTTTCTTGCTCTGTCGTAATTGGCATTTGTAGAATCTCTGTTATCAGGGCGAGCCATTTTCTCTAGCAACAATGTGCAGATCTCACTCCTATTGTCACGACCTCAATTGTACATAGTGAACCTTTTCGTGTATAAGGCCATCGATTTCGTTGTTGAAATGATGGAACAATGCTCAAACGCGTGTTTTCAAAGGGGTATTGTTGGCAGCGCTCGATTGGGCTATCATTATCTATGAATTATTTAGAGGATCACCTTGACATTTCTTAATAAATGATATTCTCTGCTTGGAACGCCACGGGAGTTAATAAGGACCTTTTGAAACTCAAGTTTTTCTGCGACGTAATTTGGGATAGTGAGCTTACTTTCATCTCGATAGAATGTTGTAAACTATGGAAAACTTCCCGTGAAGCTTCTCTTCATCAAAACCTTCGCTTTAAAAGAATATCAGACGTTGAAGTTTCAGTAAAAAATATTTTGCATCCGAAAGAATACGAAGGAACGATGCTAAAGCGCGTCGCTGAGATCTCACTTGATTAATAGTGATGATGATCAAATCCGTGGGGTAAATCATGACGGAGGTTTCGTTCTGACAGTACAAAGTTGACCAAGATATGATTATTTGTAGGAGTTGTACTTTGTAGCTACGGTGTGGTTATCCCGATTATATGATATGTAGTCTCGCGGTTATGCGGAGTTATTTCTGAAGCTACATATGAGAAAAAGTTCATTGATAATCAAACGCTCAACTTTCTAGAGAATTAAATATTCAGTGATTGTTGCGAGTAGTTTTCCTATTTAAAACCTAGAGTGTATGTGCCCCTGAATTTACCTCGCTTACACATGATTCTTCTCGAGTGTGTGAATAGAAGCCAAATGCAGTGCTTTCTGACTCCCGTACTAACTAGAATTATAACCGCACTTTTTGTACAGTAATAGAGGGTGAAAGGAATTTCCATTCCTAATTCACGCGAGACAATTTTGAAGTGTACACCGTAGTGTTGATCCATCCTCGTTGCCCACGTATCTATGCTGCCGACTTGCCTTGTCAACACGAGTACGTTTGCCAAGGGTGATGTAAACACTAAGTTGTAGTTGACACCCTTGAAACTTTATTTTCCTGGACTTTATTATTAATAACTATATTTAAGAATATTAACGGGCATTAATGTAAATTTGGAATAGTTTGTGATGAGCTAGTTTCCACACTAGTAGTGATTGTGCCTACTCTCTCGTGCGTGTGGATGGAGGCGTTTTATATAAAACTTGAAGCAAGGTAACTCCCTGAAATATTTCGTAGCTATTTGAGCTACTTGTTTTTCTACGTGTGATGTAATAGCATCGGAAATTTACTGAGAAAATATTTAAATTCGATGCCATTAACCCGTCCTTTCCAGTGATGCCATTTTTTTAGAGGTAAAGTACNGGGGGGGGGGGGTCGCATCGCAGGAAACTTGTCAAATACACGACTGTTCTCTTCCTTCTCAGCTTGGACCCTGAAGCGTCTTCAGGGAGGGTTTCGTGGCGAGCGCTAGGTAGTAGACCTGCAATTTGTGGTTGCCCTCACTATGCCTTCTGGGCGGCAGACTGCAGGTGTATCTTCTTTCTGGATGCCAACTCGTTCTCGTTCAGTTTGGCAACTTTTTTCAAAGTTCGCCAGATGATATACACTTTACCTAAGACTAGAGATTGAAATACCATATTTTTTTGGAGGAGGTGTCACTCCGATAAAACTTTGTGATTGAGAGATGAGTGGTAACATTTTTCTACACGCGAATCGAAAGTTCGGAGTGAATTTCAGGAAACGTCTTCAACCTTAATTTAAACGAAATGCATCTTCTGTTCTATACTTTTTGTCGTTTGCCGAACGAGACAAGTTGATTATAATAATCCAAGGCTGTGCGAACAGCTGCAGATACAATTAATGACTCCAAGTTTCGAGAAACATCGCCATGTTGTCGGAAAGTATGACCATTTGACTGAGGCTTGAAAATTTCTGCCTTTGATCCCTAGATTAGTATGACACAACGCCGTATTACTTATCAATTTAGAGCTGTCGAACTGGGTGTAGCGCGTACAGGAAACTCGATTCACAACCCTTTCTTGTTCACCAAGTACTCGCGCATCGTCCCTGCGTTACAATCAATGAATCCACTAAATTTGAGACGTTTTATCACCTCATTCAGGACAATAAAGTAGGTCACATCCCAGTGCTAGATCCAAGCGGCACATTTGTGACCCAGTTTTGTCTGCGGCGAGACCACACCACACGAGGGTGCCCGGTCTGCGGTGCATCTGCCCAAGTTGTTTCATAAATATTTTCGAGAAGACTGTAAGTTATGCATTACCACATCGCATTTATTGTTTTTCTAAATACTTAGCGTGTTATGTATTATATTAATTTATTAATTGGCCGTTGTCATGACGCGGGATCTGAGAGATAGTTCATGACTTTCATTAGGAATTTCAAAGTCATTTGATTTTCTTTTGAAGGAAGTGAGAGTATTTGAACTGTCGTATTCACCTAATAATATAGGCCAGTTTGTTTTTGCCCTGATATACTTTCTTGCACTTTATTGTGTGTCACGTAGTTTCGTGAAAGAAATCCGAATCGAATTTCTAGGAAAATCTCTCCATTTGAAATTAAGATTCGCTGAAGGCGTTATTATGGTCATCGCATCTCTGGCTACGCACCTCAAGTTTCAGCAATGTTTCTTATAGAATTATGTTCAATTGTCGGCTTTGTAAGGTGTGATTTGTGACTAGGCTGGAGAGCGCACAATACGCATGTGAACCATATGTTCATTTCCCGACACATAGGGACGTCTGCTGCTAGACGGCTTCTGTGGTCTTGAAATTTCACCTCATGAATTTAATTTCTCTTGAATAATATTTTTGTTCACCGTTCGTATACCCTAAGTTCACGGTCGATTTTTTGGTTCCGTTTTCTTTCATGGCAGAAATCGCGTTTAAATCACTAGAATTTAGCTGTAGTCGCCTCTAGAGGCGTATGTTGTGTTTATAATTAAAGTTGAAGTTCGATAAATGTTATCAACGGTGCTATTTCTTTACAACATTTGTAATATTGTGACACAACCGTGCATGAATGTAATAATTATCTATTGTATAATAATATTTTGATACTACATGGCCATCCTTCAATGCAAAATTCTTGTCTCCCACTTCTTGATTGTTTTTTGCTCATTAGATATTGAATTTGAAAAAATACTCCATAAACGACTGAACTTGTCGGTGCACACTTTGTCTCAATGTGCTGGAAAATCGAAAAACGCATAATTTGTCGCTCAAAATAGGTTACATCGATAATGAAATTTGAAAAGAATATTTTTTGAATTTTCAGTGCACTGAACGGATTATTTGGTCAACTCTTTAGTAGCTAGCAGGGATGAATGAATCAATTGTGATTTCTATCAAAGCGAAGATATTTTTTATATCTGACATGTACGTCAGTTTGGAATACTGGACAGTAATGTTAAGAGCGAGGTTACCGATTCATGTGAATTTCGGTATCACACAATAAAAGGTTCGTGGGATTTGTACCTTGGATTGCGCAAGCTGTCTGTAGTCCTTTATTTCGATACCTGATCGCTTCTCAAAAATCAATTCTTCCCTCATGTGAACTGATTTTCCGAAAGTTTTTTTTAAGAGTATGTGAACTGGTGCCTTGAAAATAGTGTTAATTCTGACAGCAATTCAACACAGTCTTGCGCCTCATTTTGTAGGTTTGGGTTAATTTTTTCTATTTCTTTCTCTGCTCAATGAAAGCTTTGCGGACAAGCCCCTTTGTGTAATGATAGTGATAACTTGTAATGAAAATAAAACGCAAATACCTGTCAAGAGTTTCACTCCTATCCTCATCAGCTGCCGCTGAGTTTTCGGTTCACATGAATGATTTACCGATGAAATCCAGATCGTAGAAGCAATGAAGTCGTGCGTACCTGCGTTGAATGTCTTTCGCATGATCAGTCAATTTCGGAAGACACCCAAATACAGGCGTCAAATACGAACTTGACTCTATTCTGGAATCAGGTCTGAAGCAAAGTCAAGGGACTGTAAAGTGAAGTTATCATTTGATTCCCGTATTTGGGCGTCTTCGGACACTGACTGGTAATGTGAGCAAAGAACACTTCGTAAGCTAAAGGACTGAGAAGCTTGTGTGATGGGACATGGTCTTGAAACGGCTTGCCGCGAAATCTGAGAAGAAAATGCGGGTTATATTGTCCTGATGAATTTTATCATATTGAATCGCGTCGAGTTTTTCGGACGTTACTTGCACCACCTCAATACCGCAGCCATACTAATTAGTGATGCGAGACTCACTCGGTCGTAGCGAATTAACATACGGGTTAACCCACAAACGAACACATACAGGATTTCAAGGGTGCTGTGTGGTTTTGTGTGGTTTGGTTGGAACATAAAGTTAAACTCTCAGGATATAAAAACTTGGCCCATCGTACGTCGTGGCGTCAGTGGAACGCACGTTTTCTCACGATTTTCCATGCTGGCATAGAAAAATTTTACATGAGATAAATGAAAATCTTTCTCTGTGGCTCTAGAAGCGCTGCAGTATCCGCTAGAGCGTTAAGAGCTTTTAGTATCCTCTAGAAGGGATGCAATATCCTCTAGAAGTACTACAGTATCAGACTTATGAAACGAAACCTGTATAGTTCATGCATGTTCTCCTTATCCCCCTTTATCTCGGCGCGAGTGTTGATAGCGGTCAAAGATACGGCTTTATTAGAGTTACCGTACGTTCTGTCATGAAGTACTTGCGCACAATGAAAAAGCTGCTTAGCGGCAGCCTTTCACTGCAACAATAGCCGTTGTGCAAACTTGATTGCTGAAGAAAATCATATCTATAAACTAATAACATCGCTGGTGAATTTCTACTTTGAATTTAAAGTTTGTTGTTCTTTGAATTTGGATTTGTTGTACAATTAAACTGGGAATCTGGAATCGTTCTCTTGGTTTCTCTCCGTTGCCGCTTGCAGATTGAAAGCGTTTGAGAGGCGAACGATTTCCGATCTTGTTCACGTCTTCTGCGACAGGTTTGCTGCTGAAAACGCACAATTTTGAGACGACTCAATCCGATCGAGATGTATGAATACACTCGGGAAAGGTTGGTTTGTCCGAGAATTGTCATGAAATAACGGATAACGTTTGAATCGAATTTTTGACGAGTTTACTTGTACTTAGTGGTGAAGTTCAATAAAAACGAGTCGACTCGACCTTGGTTGGAAACGGGTCGAAAGAATAAAACACAAAATTAAATTATGACTAGGTTGACTTGTGTAACCGCCGGGGGCATAGAATAGGCAATAGGGTTAGGTTTGACCATCGAATCTTATCTGCATCCCCCAGACGGGCACTGTTAGGTTAACTCAGCTCTGGCTAGGCTGTAGGACTCCTATATTTCGTGTCCATACTTAGCTTCTTACTTTGTTCCTGCCCTTTTCGCTGATTGTTTCTCATCTTTTCTCAGTCATCCTTCTAAACTTACTGTTCGAATTCGCTGGGAATTTTGTGTGGGAACGCAGCTGCGAATACAATACACGTTTTCTGTAGTCCATACTGAATGGTCTCTTCTTTTCACTCTCTTTGGATTACTCTTCATGTGGTAAGAGATCTGTAAACTAATAATCCATATTCCAACTAACGACTCGCTCAACCGAGTTTTGTTTGCTTCCACATTCGTGCTCGTAATTTACTGCACGAAGGAGATGACGCGCACACTCGATTTGTCATAGACAGTGGAAGTGATTCGTCGGGAGCAAACGAACTTGGAGATCATCTATTCTTGGACCTTGTCCTGTCCCGACCAGAGGTCGCTGTTGACGACTCAGAAGAACTCCGCTTGCTGAGTAATATCCTTCCGGAAAGAAAATTAGAACATGGAGTAAATGATACTCAACCTCTTGTAATCGGTGTTGAAAGAAAACAAACACACGATGATTCTTTACGTTAATTTACCAAATGTCTAAGCGCTTCTTTCTTTGCATAAAAAAAAGAACCTTTATTCATTCCAACACGTTTTACCGTTGGGTTTTAAATGCCTTACAACTATTGGTGTGGTGGGGGGTGTGAGGAAGGTGTGGTTTAAACTTCCTTTTCCAAGGGAAGTACTCCGCAGTCGCGTGAAAAGCCCCATTCAGCCGAGGCTCGAACCCTAGCCCTTTCGGCTGCGAGGTCATCACGCTCACCACTAGACCATAAGAGATATTTGACGAGTGTTGTTCGTAAGTAGGCGACCGGGAAAGCCACTCGTGGTTTTGGCGACTGAGCAAGGAGCCTCGTGAATGTTAGATGCAGCTCTTTTGATGAGCTGTATGCGTTTCCCATGAAGTACTGAATTGCAAATTATAACTCGGATATAACACGTAACATCAAATGAATAAAAAAACTCAGGGAAATGCCAGGTCATCCATTAATTGATTTCCGATTTTGTTTCCAAAATTCGACACTCATGCTTTCAGACACACTCAGACAATTTTTTGCTGTATCTTGTAATTGAAATTTCATGCATCATAAGCTTTCCATTAAACCGGATGATAGAAGCGTTTTATGCACCTAATATCCAGAGCTAAAGAAAGGGATCGCTGCGGTAAAGGGAGTCGAAATATTCACTAAGCTAATGAAGCGGAGATCATGAATAGGGTAAATTTTTGGAGAGTGATTGTGATGTTCAGACATGAAGATTTCAGCCTTGAAGATGAGTGCATGAACGGAAGGTTCGATAGATTTTGCTGACGAGGTTTTCATTGTATCTCTTGGACATGGTCTTGCCGGATCAGGTGGAAGTTTGGCAAGAAAGCTTCGTTCAAACCATACCCAGCTGCTCATACGTATTAACAGCTTGGAATAGTTGGATATTCAAGACACGACTCGTGGGATAACTTGATATATTCATCAGTAATCATGTGACAGCATAGATCACCCTGACACCCATAAATTGATGGTTTGCAGAGATAGCTAAAGAAAATGCTCAGTGTATCGTGAAAGCTGAATTAAGTACTCAAACTCATCGAAATGATAACATACAACCAAACAATTCTGGCGCTGAGGCTGCTGTTTAATTTCCACGAAAAACTAGCAACATCTTTACGGAACTGGTCTGTATGGTCCTTTGGGGCATTATTGGGCTTGAGTTGAGAAACATGAATGAAATTTACGGAAACTCGAAAACGGTATATTATTAATCAATATTATTAGTATATTAATCAATCAGATTATATACTGATATCAGCAAATTGTTATACATAAGGGAATTCTTCAAGACATATATTCCAACTCCAGTAATAATTCTGTTGACATGCTAAAAGAACCTAAAGGAAAACGAACACTGAATGCCTCTTCACCTCAACTCCTGAACAAACTCACGTAGCAGAACGCCCTGAAGACGTCAAGTCGCCGGGATGTTTGCCACTGGGGTGTAGAGGGCAGTATTCTACGGACTGGACTTTAACGCATTCTATGGTGTGAGAGTGCTGAGTAATCCCTTAGAGGGCACCGTCACCTTCGCAAAGGAATCGTCCAATCAGAACTGCAGGTAGAAGTTTTTTAACTCACGCTCATGAGCTGCAAGGACTGTTGTTGCAGATAGATTGTGGTGAGCAGGTCCTGCAAATATGCAGCAGTCGTCACGTTCCCATGGATAAAAGCTATTCTTTCCAATGCTTGCGCTGTGCAACTGACGCGATACGAGGGACAAATGAAGTACAGATGAACGATTTTCTATTGCATGATGATAGAGGATAATTATTATCCTTCTTTGATGAACATTCAATGGAGCCGCACACAGTTATGATTCAGTATTGCTCTCGGGAGCAGTTCTGGCGCTGGGAGGTACAGGATACCGCGAAGTGTAATTTGGCGTACAAACTGATCCAGGGAAAACTTCCTTTCAGTCCTGTAAAATGTTCTCCATTTCTGTCTTCCCCTGCGCCATGAAGCTCAGTTTATTAACATATTAACGCAAAACAACATCTTGTAAGGGCAGGAAACAAGGCAGACATCATAGAGAGCACCGCTGTTGCTCAGTGATTATTGGGCTGATAGTCATCGGATTATTCTTCAAAACGGAGTATTCTGTACTAAGGTGTATTCAGAACAAAGATGCAGTCTACGCAAAGGAGTATTCTGTTCAGAGGAATATTCGGTGCTGAGTAATATTCTGTACAGAGAAGTATTCTGTACGCCGAAGCATTCTGTGCAGAGGAGTTTTTTCTACAGACGAGTATTTTGTACGTAGGAGTATTCTTTATACAGGAGTATTCTAGAATATTTCTGGAGAAAGATAATGGGAAAAACCCGTCAGATTTCGAAGGATTTTATCTCGACATGATGCGTTGCGCACCACCGCGATAACGATTGGTGAAAGGCAAAAGAAATACTTAGAGGGCTACTTTGGTGCAAAATAAATCCATGGTACATTTCCATAGTGATTCACGGAGAGTAGTTGGTAGTAAATTTTTTTACATTGTTTTACAAAGATTCGTGAGTACTTTCGCTTTCAACTAACCAAAGATGATGTATTTTCAATCGTTGATCCTGAGAATACGTTGAAGGTACCTCAGGTATCGATCCCATTTTGGGTAAAAAATAAACTCATTTTAAGGAGTTTTTCAACCTTAGATAGTACGTTGAATTTATTTCTAGCTTAAAACAATAACCCTGTCTTATCCTTAGTTCCACTCTTACGTATTCGAGTTCCCCAAAAACTAGCGTATGTTCTGGAGATTTGACGTTTTTTATGACTTGCTTCATAGATGTTATACTAGAGACTCGTGCTCAGATAACGAAGAGGAAGACAGATCTAGGCTATTAGGGACAGATCTAGGCTATTAGATTGTATTAGGGTCGATAAAATGATGTGTCGTATTTGTCGGATTTTTATTTTCTAAATGCATGCTTGTTGCAATTTGGTTTTACTTTGTTTCAGGTTAAAAATAGTTTTGATTATCTTTGATTTGATGTCCCTTTCATTAATACTTTCGCTTTCAACTAACCAAAGATGATGTATTTTCAATCGTGCCGAGCCCGTTCGCATGCAAGTGACCTACCGGGGCATTTCCTTTAGAAAAGCAGTATGTTGCTTGGTCGTTCCCGCTAAGTTAGAAATTTAACACATGTCAGCGCATGTGTTAAACCAACTATTCATTTTACCCCGGCCCGTAGCCTACCTACCGTACTGCACATCTGCAAGACACGTGGGAATTATTTCTTAGCCCCCCGATGACAGGAAGGCTGCAGGCAGGTGGACGTCACGTTGCATCAAAGAGCCAGCTCTCATCTTCGAGGGCCTCATGTCAAAGTCGGGACTAGTTTTGCTATCGAACAGCCATGAGAAGTTTTCCTGAACTAATATGCGAGGCCTGGAAAGTGTGACTGAGCTTTCCTAATGTCATTATCCAGGTGAAGATAGGAAATATTCCTACTCCGGTCACCTTGAAATACGGCGTATCATACTCGACATAAAAATTGAACATGAAGAACTTGCCGCAGTTTGAACGTGGAGAGGAGGATGTGAGCAGCAGTGGTAAGGATATTGAAAAGCGGCAGAGTGCGAGAGCTGCGTCCGTACCTTGTCCCGCGCCATTATGGCTCTGCACATGGAGGGGTGTCGGGTGTGGGACCCGGGAGGGGGAGCCTAACCCCTGACAGGGACCGATAGGTTGTGGATTGGATTGGATTGAAAACTTGTTGTCTATTGGAGAATGGTTTCCAAACTAACGTCCAGACATTTATGACTCCAGAATCCGGAGACAGGTTGCGGAGACCTGAGAGTCATTTCGACAACCCTGCTCTCTTACGACAGATAATCGGTCAGAAAAGCGTCGCCAGGTTAAATTTCAGCGGTTCTGAGGTAAGAACGAAAATGAATTAGTATTCATGGAACATGAAATTTGAAATGCTTCATGTTGTGGTATAACAATACGATATACATACGGTGCATTTCCAAGTAGCCTACTGCGTGGTCGTTTTCGGTATGAGAATTTCAACGGACAGCGCGAACATGCTTCACAACCCCGAGCCAAGGCTGACTCTCCATTCATCTGACAACCACTAACGAATTTGTGCCTTGAATTCACACAGCTCAGCGTCCATGGAGTGAGTAGGAAAAATATTAACGCGCCTCCGATCAGACTGGGACTTTCCGGTCTTCGAAGTCAAGGTTTTCGTGGCGTAGGGTGGCGGGGATAACCAATTTTTTCTCGCTCTCTTCCCTGTCGGACACTGTAACCCACTTCTGTGTGCTCCACCCCATGTCTTGTTAAAGGTATAGTATTAATACTGACTTCATTTGAAAGAGCACAACTAAATGTATAATTGTACACGTGAAGAGACACTAAATCTGTAGACATTGTATGTGAAGAGACATTAAATCTGTAGACATTGTATGTAAAGAGACACTTAATCTATAGATATCGTACGTGAAGAGACACTAAATCAATCTGTAGACATTGTACGTGAAGTGACACTTAATCTATAGATATTGTATGTGAAGAGACGCTAAATCAATCTGTAGACATTGTACGTGAAGAGACAATCAATTAGCATTGTAGTGAATTTAGAGAGCGTGTAGTGGGTGAATCGAGAATACAAATAATACAATCTATAAGAGTCCTGTGAGTTGTAAGAGATCAATGTGGGTCTTGTATTTAACTTCAAATTTGAAATGTGGTTGTAATAACTTATTTTCTCGTCCCCATCATTCATTTACTGATTCTGCATCATTCTACAGGTCAGTATTTCACACCGTAACCGATCTCATTCATAAGAATTTTCTCCCGACCTGCTGTCATGACGTTTCATATTGCGTCGTCCTCGGTGCACAGAATGGCGCAACTGATATCTCGGTCCCAGAAATCTCTCCCTAGGGGCAGTGCTTAGTTTTCACCTGTGTTATTTATGAGCTATATTCATGAAGATTCCCTTACAGGATAGTTACAGCGAGGAGGCAAACCTGTCCATGAAGAGCTGCAACCAGAAAGTATTCAAACGAGCTTTATATTTCAGGATTCAATCGAAAACACTGCATTTAACAAATCTTGAGACTTTGGGCATATGTTCAGCTTGAACCGTATCATCTCGTTGAATGCTGTAGACTTGTAGTGTATTTTGATATACTTTTATTGCCCGAAATAATTTCCGAACAATTATAGTGTGATTTTTTACAATTCCATACTCTCTAAAAGAATCCTGCTAACACAATCCAAGTTCACGAAACCATCAAAAGTTACAAAAAACGTGTTACCTAACAAGAAACTTTTTGTTAAAACTCCTATCTAAAACTGCATTTGCAAGCCTATGCATCAGAATCAAGCCGATTTGCTGTGTGTTTTGTGGCTAAACACTTGACTGTTTCTTTAGGAAGTGGATAACTTACATTGGAGTATGCTAACCCGGAAATAATGGAGAAAGTGCTAGGAGCTCTGGAGCCTGCCAACATATACGCTTTTAAACGTCGTCAAACACGGCGTCTCTTTTCACGCTGTTGAACGTATGCACCTCGCCAGAGACGACTACCTATTTCACTTTTCAGTTGTACTAGAGAGAAGCTGAGACAGGATCATACATCTTTTATGTAAAATAGCTCGCTTTCATGATGCAACATTAGGGTCGATTTCCATCATCACTTGTCTATAGGCTACAGTGAAGTGCATTTAATAAATCGTAACTTAAGGAGGTGTAAACTTTTGAGATATAATAAATTTTATATATAATTTATGCAATCAGAATGACGGTAGCCGAACACATACAACGTAAAAATTTAAATTTCTATAATGTTTTATAATCTTTGTGAGAATTAACTCACTGGTAAGAGGTTACCATTCAGTTTTGTACGGTCTTCCTTCTTATTTGGACGACCTGCACTCATTGATGCAGAGATCTGAAGTGCTTTTAATAAGCTTTACCTGTACCGAATTCAGGTTAAAAAGAATAGTGCACAAAAGTAATAAAATTGCAGTGAAAACGCTCACATAATCATAATTTATTTCGAATAATGACAAACCCCACTCATTGAACTTTTCTACTCAAGTATTTCTTAAGGTTTTATGGAACGTCTTTCATTTACTGAGTAAAACTTCATGATTGACTACTTGGGTGTCTCATGTCAACTAACGCTTCACGGTTCTCTACTTCGATAATTAATCTCGTTGGCCGATTTATATTCCAGTCACAATTTCTGTTGATGGGTTTGTGAATAAGCTTTTACAATTTGTGGACGTCATGCTCATTCTGATTTTATTAAAAAAATTATCCATCCCGCTCTATCCCTACAGAAATATTTCCATTAAGCTCTTAATATCCGATGTTCAAATACAGGTTTTACGTTTCGGGCGTTGTTGGGAATAGTTTTGCCTGCAGGGGAACCGGCATTAGCGGGTTCCAGTCCTGCTGCTTTGATAGTACTTATGGCATGACTACGCCGTATTTATTATCTTTGCATGCATTTCTTTTTCGTTAAGCTTGCAAGAACGGGTTTTTCTCCCACAGACCCTATTGAAAAAATGTGGTTCTTTGTCAGATCATCTAGCTTAGGGGCAGAACTCGCCTTGGAAAATCCCCAAGAAGTGATGGCCTTGAAAATTTTCTTCTCACCGAATTTCCGCCTCTGAGCATTAGCCCGGAGTTTTTCTTGATCGAGCAGGGCAAAAAATTCATTCACATCAGTGCCAGAGCTAAAACAAACTCATAATCCGAAATTACTATACATTGGTGACAGAGAGATTACTTAGAACGTTTGCAACATGAGTTACATATATGAAACGAGAACGCTACTGCATGTGCAGGTCGTGAAAGCCTAAGCTGGTTTTACACTTAATATTCAACATTGATTTTAATTTAACTCCTGATTCTACGTATGCTCGCTTACGAAACATTTCATGTGAAACATAAATGTTTCACTTTATATGTACTTCCATCAATTTTCTACAGTGAATGTCTGTAAATGACCGATTTGTATTGCAACATTTAGCAACCATTAACTCAATTGACAATTGTATCCTTGAACACAAATACAATTGAAGTTTGTGCACTTTTACAAAGTCCTCGAAAACTAATGGTACATACTTTGATAGTAGATATACAAACCCGAAAGAACGATTTTTTCACGAAGAAGTAAAAATCCAAACAATCATCGTTTTCGAGATATTGAGTATCACAAAGTTGAGTAGGATCTATTTAAGTGTGATTGAGAAGTCCAGAGAGTCATAGGTGAGGGTAGCTCATTTGATTACATGAACTTTGTTAGGAAATTAAAATCCCACTAAGTGTTCAAAATGCCCAAAATGCAAGTCTTGATACAACTTGGAAAGCGATAATCAGACAAATGATGGTTGGGAAACCGCTCTGCAAACAAACCTAGCACCCAATCTATGATTGCCATTTGCCGAACAATATGCCATGTAAAAATTTACCGTATCAGAATTCGTGAAGCAATTTACATTGTTGAAGCAATCTCACAAATCGTTCATTGATAAAATGTTGCGATAATTTGAAGCTGAAATAAATATTCCTAGAGACCTACAACTGACACGTTCCGGTATCTCAAAACCTATAAACGTTTGAATTTATACTTATTCATGATAAAGTCGTTTTCGGTTTTTAAATCTACTGTCGGAGTTTGCACTATTATCTTTCGAACACCCTGTGCAGAAGATCATAATTGAATACATGATCATAATTATTCAATTATGATCATCTTCAATTTATATTTCGCTTGACTTGTGCCCATTCCTCCCATTTGGTTAGGTTTGCTTCGCTCGATCTTGTACTCCTTTTATGTATTTTATGAAATATAAAATTATCTCACTTTGGCAAAAGGGTGGGGGCAATAGTCTTGTTTATTTTTGGCACACCAGCTGCTTCAAAAGTACTCGTGCTAGTAGAATGAGGAGTTTTGGAAGTTTCTAACCTAGTTTTACGAACATCCATTGCAGATAATTTCCATAAATGCGCTCTTTCTGGTGTCTTTCTACATGTTTTACGAGAAAACTGATTTGATAGTACGGTGATCACGACGTAACTTTTTGAGTTTTATATGTTAATGTTAATGTACCTGTTCTTAAAACACAGAAGTATTTTTAGCACGATCTTCTTTCACAAGACTACATTTCTTGCCCATTTTTAGTATTGATAGTGATTTTGAATGATCTAACGGAATAGTTAAGTACTCGAATTTCATTAAACTTTGAAGAATCTGACAATTTAGAGTTCAATTATTTCTGTGAACATACTATATCGTTAGAATGAATAGTTCAGTTCTTATTAAGATACTAAAGTTAGAATGTAGTACTATGGAAAACCTCAAAATGCAAAATTTATTGAAATGAATAATTAATAAAATATATTTGTGCAATCAAGCAGAACGCACAGTACGAAAATTCAAGCACCATTCAACATTTATTCACACGCACGCATCAAAAACCTGAATTCATTGCATAGCATTCTAGATGTTAATGGATTTTTGCGCTTGCAAATGGGGCCGTAATCTTAATGAGAACCATTTATAGTTACCTTAAATTACGAAGGGTGTTTATTAACCAATTATAATACAGGTAAGAGTGTTGTAGCTTTGTGGCGTGTTTCATTATGAATTGTACCTCTATGCACCTCTTCCAAACGTAAAAATCGTGGGAAATTAAATCTTACATGAGGTTTCTTGTTTACTCTCTGAACCAATTTGTACCAAATTAGGAAACGCGCCACACAAGAAATGTACGTTTACATACAATTTAAAAAAGTTCTTAAGAGGCAAAAGTGTATTTTTTTGCGAACCAAAATTCTGATTACTTCCTGCAAAAACTGATGTGTTTCAAATATTATACTGTAGGTAGTAAGATTTGTGTACACGTGAAGTTTTACTGAATTTCTAATAATTAAATTCGATGCACAGAAGGCCATCGAATTCAAAGGTGTCGCAACCGGTCCTGAGTTAGCGGTGTAGAGAAGAAATTCTCTGAATTTAATTTTTCTTTACTGAAAATTGCTTGTACAGAATTTGGAAGTGCGATGCACCGGGAATTTCTCCAAGCCCTTTATCATATTTTGCATAAAATATTAATTTTGTTTACAGAGTTTGTGTGTTATGTCATTTACTGTGAAAAAATTCCTTTCATTTCTCTTAAATCTTATCTTTTTCATTGAAAATTACTTGTGCCGAATTCAGAAATGCGTTACAACAGAAATTTCTCCAAACCTTAATTCATGTTTTATTTGAAATATTAATTTGTTTGCCGTGTTTGTGCGTAATATCATTTACTGTGAAAAAATTCCTTTCAGTTTTTTAGCTCTCATATCCACAAAGCCTGGAAGAAAATAATAATAATACCAATAATAAAAAGGAAAGAAGTGCCGTTCTGTTCCGAATTCGAAAATTAATCTTTTCGTGTTGTAATATTATTGTATAATAATTCATCGTGACTGAGTACTGAGAGAGTTTTTATAGCTTACTCATGTTAGTTTGCAGGTTCAGGGCTCGGCAGGGAATGAAGTTTTCTCCAAAATCTGGTCTGTCGAGAGAATCAGGCAAATTATTCGGAATTCCTGCTCTTCTTCAATGCTAAAATGATTTCCGATGATGCATTTTAAATTGTGTGTCTGACAATAACTTACTCGTTTTAGAAATCAGTTGAATTCGAAGGTATCATAAAATAAATAATGTTGCGCTAATAATATATGTCAAAAACCTTTTTAAGACGTAGTTTTTTGTAACTATTGAGTCTTTCATTTAAATGTTTTAAGATATGACTAAAAAAAATTATTTCAATCTTTCTTTTGTGTCTCTAATGCGCTTTTAATTTCTATCGTTTCAATTGATAACTTTACATAGAAGTGCTTTGCCGCAAGATATCTTATCTCATGGAACAATGAACGCTGAAATTATGTTTAAAACGTTGACTGCAATCCGGCTCACTGGTAAGTCACTTTACCTCTAGAAAAATAGCATCGTCGGAGGCAACACTTTAAGCTTCGAATGAGGAACCCATCAATTTATGCTAGTTATTTCTGAGTAAAAAATTGAAAATATGCATTTGATAATACACCTTCTATTTGAAATTCATATGTGGCTGTGTTGCTGTCGTCGCTTGGAGTACTGACGAATAATTTTAAGAAAATGTTTACCGCTACAACGAGACGAGATTGCTTCTGTAGCCAAACATCATACACGGTGTTGATACGCGCAATAACTCATCTACAGAGAAAATAATCTGTTTTCAGGTATGTGTTCTGGTTGTACAAATTCACTGCAAAACTCGCTTTACCGACGGACTGGTTGTTATCGGGTCAGAGATAGGCCTAGGAAGACTTTGTTCACAGTGATACACATGTGTTATCAGACGGCCTCTTTCGCGTTATTGGGAGGGTTATCAGTAACTTATTGCCAAAGTAGTACTTTAGGTACACTAACCTAAGCTCTTTAGTTGTCTGAGAGAGGCTGTTTGACCAAGTTAAGTAAGGTATGCTAGGTTTTGCACACTTGATTAGGAGTTTGACCATTTACGCTCTAGAAAAATTCAGAAAAAAAGTTCGGACCCTTGACTGTCCTGCTGTCCAATTTCGATTCACTCAATATACTAACAAAAAATTCAGCCTCTCAACAGGAGGTTTGGGCCGATGAATATTATTCACCTGTCACCCGATTTAACCTAAATGGACCTTCAAGAGAAAATATGTATGCTCAATAAAAAATGTTAGTTTACTAGGGGATAATTTGAGCAGCTTATATATTTTTCACAGTCTTCTATCAACTTACAGCGGTTGACTTACTGTAGTGTGGAGGCTGCTGAACAAATATCAAGTATTGTTTAAACTCACACCAGACTTGAAACTCGAGTTAAATCAACATAAATATTGCCTTTATGCACACTACACTGTAAACTTAATTTAAATCGACATAAATTTTGCTTATATTCGCATTACACTGTAAACTTAATTTAGATCGACATAAATATTATTTACACATTGACACTACACAGTAAACTCAACTTGAATCAACATCAAATAATGCCTAAATTTGAAGTACACTAAATTTTTCTCACGTGCTTGAATAAGAGTAGTTTGTAGAGAATATCCTAAAGTTCTTCTTGTTCATTAACAATTTTGTTTTGGCGAGGGGAAATGAGAACATTTCCGTTCCTATTTGCCAATGCGCTGATAAGGATTTCATTAGAGAAGGAACAATGCAGTTTTAAGGAGTAAAGCATTGTCATATACCCTTATTTTTATTCAGGTCTTGGTAGGTTATCCCCTCGGAACGTATATTATGATTACAAGATTATTTCGATCGGGAAAATGCATTTTTCGCACGATAAAGGGGTGTTTAATAAATCTTGAATTCACCAAAAATTTTGATTAAAGCATGTGATCTTGACTCCCTCTAGAGCAACGCGTCAGTAACATCGGTCGTTTGCGCGTTTCCAGAAGCTTTTGTGACGCGTCGGGGGAGGACGGAGGCGCGCCGATGCCCGTAAAGCGGAAATAAGAAAAAGTAAGAAACTGAGCGAGATTCAAGGCTGATGTGAGGATTTTACATCAATCTGTTCGTACGTGGCACTTTTGTTTGCATAAAATATTCGTAACCATTATGAAGTTTTATCTGTGAGTGCTGATTGCAGGGTTACGCAGACAACTTATAATTCGTGAGGTAAGTTAGTCATAGGACTACTGGGTTAGTCAAGAGATATTACAACTGTAACTAATGCACGCCAGCAGTAGTCTTATCGATCTGATTGTGCACGATTTTGGGCTTCGATGCAAATGTCTAGTCCTCATCGTGGGGCAGGGATTTCTGAAAAAAGACAAATGTATAAAACTTTATGAAAATCCACGAGTGTATACGTAAATGCTTATCCTGGTAGATTTTCTTATTTTAGAATGCAGAATTTTCTANGGGGGGGAGGGGCTCTTTCTCCTACCTGTTCTCAGTGCAAACTCTCTCTGTCGTCCCCAAGGTCGAGTAAATATTTCCCGGAAGGGAAGGAGGGATAAGCGAGAAAGCTGAAGAAGGTAACATAATCTTATAAAACTCTAATGTTCGGGTAGAAATATTTTGTCAATCCATTTGGCTCATTTTCAGCGAGCTAGTAAGTTACATCACGTACATTATTCGTTTATATTCATGGTTGTGATTCAGTTGCCATTGAGGAGGCTGGAGTGCCGATATGAATCAGTCGCCGGTCAATGTTGGTTTCTGCACACCTGTGGAGCCCGGCAGTGTGGCTGCTGCGGTGACGCATTACACTGCGTCACCAGCCCTGTTTAGTTTCAATATTTATGATCGTTTATGAATAACTGTTTCTGAAAACTTAATAACTAAAAGTACCGATTTTGCTCTAGTTGGTGCTGGCACTAATCTTTGTCAAGTACAGTTTTTGTGCGATGTCTAGAATTTGCGATCATCTCTGTGTCGAGGTAAAGGTTACAATGTGCACCAAAACTATTTCAATTCAGCTACTACGTGTACGGAAGTTTCACTGAAGCTCAGCTACTGTGGGTCTGAATGGAACCACCGCAGCGAAGCTTGAAAATGTCTTGTTTTAGTTCAGTACGTGTTGTTACATATCACAAATCAAGGTCATAGGCAATAGGGTTAGGTTAGTCAAGTATGTCTATCCTATGCTATGGGGACTGGCTTTCCCAGGAGAACGATGTTAGGTTTCCCCCACTTTAGCCAGGCCTTCAGGAATTCTAACTTTCGTGCCCACTTTGCTTCTTTCTATTTTCGTACTTGGTTCTCTGATTACTTTTATTTTTTCTTTCTCTTTTTTCTTTCTTTTTTTTCTTAACTTTGTTTTCACGCACATGGAATCACGTGTTGGAACACACCTGTGCATAGATTCCGCCTTTTTAAAGTTCAGACTAAATGGTTTCTTCGTTCGCTAACTTTGGATCTCATTTCAGGTGGGTAGGGAGCTCTAAAGTAACTAATAACAATGATGATAATTTCCAGAGAATTCCTACAAGCTTAAGCTGATCGAAGGAAAGTAGACCTAACTTCCGGCAAGGCGTTTTAGTTTCAACAGCTGGCATATGTGGGAACAACTTCACGAACGCTCATTGTACTCGTAGAGCTGAGCGTCGTAATTCACGAATTTTTAATTCCTAGAACCTCGATTCCACGAGGATTTTTTGGGACCGTAGGTAGGTGATTCTCGCCTTGACGCACCTCTTCATTTGTTCCACGAAGGCCTGGCATCATACCCGGTTTTTGAGACTTGTAATTAAGATCTGCTACTCGTGAATTAAGGCGTAACGCTTCACATCTATTCGAACGACTAGCTTCATTTCCGTTGCGTAGCTAATTCACTAAAAAGGAGACGGAGGAGAAGTATCTAAAAGGCATTTCATTTGGAGCTTTAGTGCTTTAAGTAGTTTTCAACAATCGCTGAAGGGCAAAGAGATTGAACTTTAGACTACGAGTGCAGATTGCTGCAGTTCATCAGCGTGCAGCAATGAAAAAAAAAACTTAACTATCGGAGAACTGTTTTCAGAAGGCAAACACTCGACATATCTCGCTCAAGGGCTTAGTATTTTAAATGTACGAAGATTTTAAAATAAGTGGGGTCTGAATTATTCGAACGTTTTTGAGGCGAAACTAATCCCTGCTTACCATTGGACGTTAAATACGGGTGCCTGGGCAACTATCATACTAATTTCAAAGACGCTTAACTTTCAATGTACGCATGTATTTTCTTCAGCAGAATTTTTAAAATAATTTTAGTATTAGTTGCTTATGTCCCTTACTTGCTCAACTTCGAAATATTAGCATACTGCTGTAATTAGATTCATTTATAACGGTTGGGGTTACCGTTGTTCTTACATTGAACGCAAGCAAAATATTCGTTCCACCCCAGCAGCGTGGGTTAATATTCGAAGGCTCCCTCGGGGGACATATGATAGGCCATAAGCAATAGGGTGACGTTAGTTAGGTTTGTGTCGCCTATTCTACGGGGACTGCCGACCTCGGGGGGCACTGTCGGGTTACCTCAGCTCTGGCTAAGTCTTCAGGACTCCTATGTTTTGTATCTACTTCTTTTTATTTTCATGCTTTCTTTGCTGAATGTTCTTCGTCTTTTCTTCCACTTCCTACTGAACATGTGGTTTCTATGCGCAGTAAATCCTGTGTGGGAACACACCTGGGCCTGGATTCAATGCTTCTTATACTTCATACTACACGATTCTAATTTTTGCTCTTCAAGTATCGCCTTTGATGTGGTTATGGAGGCGTAATCGAATTAACGACTGATAATGATCAATGTAAAGGCTGACTTTTTTTTACACGAAAATTTTGATTCTGAACCTATGGGTGAGATTTGGATCAAAGTTTCATATGAGTGGCGCAAATGATATGGGATTACCTATTGAGCAGAAGGCGTAGTATTATTTATATTAATTTATAGTTTTCTGTTCTCTGCTAAAATATCCTCAAAGAATTCATTTTGAATAAGGCCGAACTATTTGTGAGTAATTTTATTGTGGAGAAATGTCAGTAATTAGTGATGAAAAATTGAGGTTGAAAAATTGGTAGTGGAGAAATGTCGATAATTTCAGTAATTTTATAGTAGAGAAATTTACAGCTTCCTGCATATCACTGCCCATTAGCTTGGTAAATGCATGCAATAGAAAATCGAAAAATCAACGGCCGACCTTAAAGCAATTTCTTCAGCACAAGCGGTTGGCCAGCTCTGCCCCAGCAACAGTTGCCTCCCTGTTCCCGGCCTTCATCCCCGTCTTCACCAACACTAAATCAGTCTGTTCTCATCTAGGATCTTGGGAAAATAATAAATGTGATTGAGTTGAAATGGTAGCCTCTGAAAATATAACGGTCCGGGAGTATTTTTTCAATTTACGTATTTTTTTGTTTGAATATGTAGGATTACATTAGTTTCACCTAGTGGGGGAAAGCAAAATTAATTATTAATAGGTATTTGATTTTTTCGCTTTTTCTTATTTTTAGTCTGTTTTAAGACGGTTTAGGAATTTACCAATTTGTAATCTTTGTATTGTAACTATACCAATATTTTTTAGTAAATTATAGAAAGTCATTAGATTTTAAGAGGAATTTGGTTCATACTTACAAGTATGTTAAATTACATGTGTTAAAACTTGCTATGTTAAATTTCATGTGCAATTAATTAAGGTCATGTTACATTCTAATAATTAACCTAGAGGCGGCATGAAATAGAGCATATTTATTCTCGTACCGTAGCCATGATCAATCTCGAGAAAATAACAAAAAGATACTGCCAGCAAATGTAATTCAAGAAAAGGCGGTTTACAGCCCTGTAGGTAATGCAAAATTTACGAACATTGGAAATAAAGGAGCCGTCTGCCAAGATTTTCAACTTCCGGTTTTCATTTTCAAGCAATCAACTTGTGCTTTAAGATCGAGGATACTTTTGTTGAACGCACGCTGTTGTCTAAACAAGCACCGGCAGCAATCCAAGCAGCAGGACTTCTAGCATCTTCTTCCTCCAGCCACCGCAAAATCAGGTTCCTGCAAGCAGTAACTGACCGATGCAAGCAGTTACTGCAGGATGTGACCTGCATCAAACTTCGAGAAATTCTGACTGCAGGGACAATTTTACGAGAACTGTAAATTTCCTCTACGACGGCCAGAGCAAGTTCACGACTTCCGAGCAATAGTCATTCAGCGAGGTTGTCCTATGAAGCTCTGCTCAAGAGCAACTCGGTTTCGTAAATTTGATTATAGTTTCTCCATGAAGTGCAGCATTTGCCCTCTGACTCGCTGCGTGCACAGAGTGCGTTCACTTCTCAGCGATAAATCAAGAACAACAGAGACAAGAACTAAAGATAATACACTCAAGTAGGTGGTTGAATCACTTCCCTCCCCATCCCCCCTCACCGTCTCAAGCTGCGTGCGAGAAACGAACCATAAAGAACCACTAAAAATACAAACACCCTCGGAATTGAAACCCAACAGGTGATGGGAGCCAATACAGTTGAATTGGATTTGGGCAGATCTGCACGCTGGGTAAAACTGTCGATTGGAAGATGTTTCTCGAGTTCACAAGGTAACTACCGCTGTTACAGTGCGAGCCACGCTCTCAAAGGTACGTCAAATTGGGCCTGAATGGCATCACTACTTCTACTAGAGTGTGATGTTTGTCATGTGACGTTGCTTGATATCGTATCAGTCTAGTGGAGGCGACACAGTTTTACTTTCACGGCGCAAGGTAAAGCAAATAAATTCTAACCCAACCCTGAAGGATAGATGCGCCTTAAGAGCGCCTCTGTTAGCCTCTGTGCGATAATAGACTGCCAAGTAGGTGTTTTGACTTCACTAAACTGTTGCATCGCTTCAATAATGTAAATATTTATTACGATCTTAGATGACAATGCTGCATTGTTTGAAAGCTCTCGAGTTTGAAGTCTTTAGTGGTCGAAGTTAAGATAGTATAACTTTCAGTTATGTTTACTTTTTATTTTTTCACCATTGGTTAAAAGTTTAATCTTATGAGCACTAAAATAAATCCATTGCATTAATAGTGTGGCAGTCTTCTTACCAGCGGCTGAAGTGTAGCATTTATTTAATTGCAGAGAACCTTGCGCCTCTGGCCTAGTACTCCCTGATTACAGTATTCATGTTCATGTATCCCAATTTATTTCAATAGATAACGGTATAATGCACTATTTTAATCACTCAAACCACCCCTCCAGGGGGAATGAAATAGGTAATAAGGTTGGGTCACTTAGGTTTGTTTATCGTATGCTATGGAGACTGGCGTTCCCCAGGGGAGAGCTCTATTAGGTTACCTCTGTTATAGATAGGCCTTCGGGACCTCTATATTTTGTACTTACTTTGCTTCTTTCTATTTTCACGCCTGGTTTACTATCGCTTCTTTTTAATTTATTCCTTTCATTCCTCACTCGCTGTTTTTGTGTGCAGGGAATACTGCGAGGGAACGCATCCTGTGCAGAGGTTCCCCGTTCTCTCTTGTCCTCACTAATTGGTCCCTTCTCTTTGCTCGTTTTGGAGCATATTTCTCGCAGATAAAAGCTGGAAGCCATGAGTTAAGTAATAATCGCATAATTGCTCGAACTAATGACACACTGTTACAAAACAATTTTCACACTGTTAACGAGTACTACTCGAGTACAGCAATTTTCAATCTGTACAAAGGTTCATTTCAGTGGGCATCCAACTCTCGTGTTGGTTTAGTCTCAGTCACTGCGTAATCTTCAGTAGCTAGCCTCGTTACCGAGCTTTTTGACTGGTCAAATACATAAGGCTCCAACCTTGAAGGATATCTCCCTAGCGACCACGCATCTTCGTCTGTCCTAGCAACAGGAGAGAAGATCGGTTACTAGGGGGCCGAAGTGATGAATTCAGAACAACCTGTTAAATTAAGTAGACATAGAGCGTTTGTCAATTGCTTTCAATCGCTCAACTTTAACACATACTCTACGTGCGAATGATTATAGTAGATTGTTCCATAAAGGCCACTGAATTGGAATTTGGGAACACTTTTGTGTTTTGAGTTAGACATGCTTTCATTACTTTTGCTCTCTTTCTGTACCCGGGTTAATGGTATTTAGTTAATTTAATATTTCAGGTATGAGAGTTTTCTGTAGCCGTAAATAAAATTAGTGTTGGCGCACAGGCAAACCGTTACGCAGCCGCGGTGAATAATCTGTATACCGGTGTCCCAGTACGCAGGGAAGGTTAGAGTGACAGCTTAGTGCTAAAATTTCTTTATTTATGACGTTTGGAACTTCGGTTATTGCGTCACTGTACACAGCAGTGATGCCCAGCAGTGCCGACTACAATCTAAAGGGCGACTGTACTTTGTATGAAAATTTAGACGGTGTCTATGCGCAATTCGATCAGGCATCGAGTAGTCAAATAACGATGTGGCCCCAACGACTCGCCGGAGCCTTTTAAGCAGAATACACAACATTATTTTCAAGGTCATATTGTAGGTGTTACTTCACTTTGTTCCATCGAACTTTCTGTGCCTTATTTGTGCTTTAATCGAACAAGTTCTTCGCAAATTACTGATATCGAACATTTATTTAACCGCGTAAGATCACCTGGTTAATACAATCTCATTTTCTCTTCGATAGGTTGAATTCTGAGACATGTGTAGAACTGGACTTTTTTTTCGTGTATGATAGATAACTCATAGGAACGCGTAAGACAATACTGAAACTTCTTAAATTTATATTCTTCATTAGTGTTAAAATCATGCCGCTGGCGGCCTCACTTTTTTCTGACGCTGGAGTCAGCTTTATCTTTGTAAATGTTGAATGCTACACTAGCCACTAGCTTTAGAAGGCTCATTCTACAACTACGCTTATTCAAAGATTACCATGAAAATTCGCTCGGGCATCCAAAACTGCTGCGTTTAGAAGCTGTTGAACATATGAAATAGATTCCCTGTATGGCGTCCGCTCAACTTGGATGGGTGAAGGTGAAGTTTAGGTACCCGATTCTTCCTTTCCAGGGTAGTTTTGCTGGAGTAATCATCTCAATATTTTGTTTTGTTTTCGGTGCAATTCGGTTCCATCATGTCTTTGCCATTGCAAATACTCTCATCTTTCGTGTCGTTCTTATCTAAGTTTTTATCGAGTAATCGTAAACACTCATCAGTGATAACATATGGGAGAAATTCAAAACTCCATCTCTCAGTAATTGAACAAGGGGCTTTCAATCTCATGGTCACGTTTCACTGGGACTAAAGTGAATGAATTACTTTCTTCGGCTTAGAAAAATAGTGACCCAACGGGTTGCGGGTGGTCTAGCACTATACTATAACTCTGATCATCCCGCTTGCCTATTCGTTTGCAACCGTGCACACGAACTCCCATGTAATTAAATCGAAATATACTACAATAAGAGCCATGTCTATCCATCCGTTATACTTTTCATTATTACGTAGTAGAAATTTCAATATCATTACATGGGGAAAATTCAGTTGTTTCAATCATATCTTCTATTTTCTATTTTTCAAATAATTTACATAAAATGAGGAAGGATTACGTATTTTAGTAACAAGTACACCATTTTATTATAGTCTCTACGGAGCAGTTATTAAGATTAAACAGTTTTCAAAATCAAGTGGTTAGATAGTGTATGTACTTTAGTGTCCAAAATACCGTCCGCTTCTATACTATTGGGTGCACTTTATTTTCATGCAACTTATTTTGGAACGTTAATAAAAATCCCTTATTGAACGGAGACTTTGCTGGGTGAGAAGCTGGTAGAATTCAGCATCAAGAATTACACGAACGTTTGACCAGTGAATTTCGAAAAGCTGTTGCACAATTTAGTGTCACTCGACGACGGTATGCCGAGCTAGTTTGAAGTTTTGCAACAAAATGCATGCAAATCCACTGGTGTCAATTGACGCTGGGCAAACTGTTTTAATCTTTATTTGACCCATCAGAAAGGCGTCTAGCAGTTTCTAATTGCGCCAACTTTCGCTGAGCCCCGTAAAAACCAAGGAAAGAGTCGGTCAAATTGTGGCGCTGCGGGGTAATTTGTTGAAACTTTAGGCGTGCTATATGTTGATTAATGATATTATAGTTATCATTCGTTGTAGTCGAAGTAGTGAAGATAGTAGTGCTTCAGTGACTCGAACTAGGTCGTATAGAGAAAAATGGACGATTTAGTATAAACTTGAGAGAACGGGAAATCTTTGTACAAGGAATTTTTCCATACAGGATCCCATGCACATAGAAAAAGAAAGTAAGAAATGGAGAGAAAGAAAAGACAAGGAAAAATAGTGAGAGAAGGCATGAAAATTACTAAACGCAAAGCCGGCACGGAAGATAGAAGTCCCGCCGGCCTTACCGTGACTCAGGTAATGGAACAGTGCTCCCCTGGTGTTGCCAGTCTCCGCAGCGTGCGGCAGTTGGTGGCACACAGACCTAAGTAACCTAACCCTATCGCTTGTCCTACGCTCTCTCAGGAGTATTACTTTATTCTCGGAGCTTTGGAGCTCGTAAGCAGAACTCATTTTCAAGACAAGTAACGATTTTATGGGGAAAATGGAAGATTACTGCTCCACATAACTGAAGATAACCTTACGTTGTGCCATTTCATTACTTCTCTAGTGAACAATAACAAAAATACTCACCAAATGCGGATGAAAACTGTACAATGGTCCTTAGCAATATTACCATGCACGAATTCTCTGAGGTATTGCATCGAATTTTTCGTGCTGGCATACCAATTATTTTTTCGATCTAAAAATACTCAGTTTGTGCTTGGTTGGTCTCCGGGCCATATCAATATTTCGTGGGAATATATTAGTGCGAACCTGCGCTGATACGCGACATTGACGGAGATAAGGCGTTGTTGAATATCACGTCGTAGATGGATGCCATGTAAAGGAAATAAAATGTTTGATTTTATAAAATACGACATCACAGCGTCGTAGTTATCTTGTTTAGTTATGAGCAGTCGATTTTACAGAAAACCATGTGAATCCTTTTTTCTGTAACGTTACTATGACAGTTCTTGCTCTGAATTCTCCACGTCGCAACTGTTTCAATTCTTCATTCAATTAAGCATTTCATTTTATTCTATCAACTCTCCAAATTTCCTTATCGTTGCCATTTCAACATATTCAATTTGTTTTTCATGTTTTGTCCATTATTATCTTCTGTGTGGGAATTAGTTTCTAAATTTTTCTATGATATCCATTTCAATTTAACGCTCTGCATTTTTCACGTCATCACCTATACAGACCATTTTTTTCCAATTTTCGCCTGCTCGAACGCATATATTTGTTATTCCCATTTTGAACACCTTTTCCACAGTCGTACCCTTTTATTCGACTTCAAATCAGCGAAGCTCGGCCGGAGACAAGCACTCTCACGGACGGACCTGAAGCTCATTACTCAGATCATGAAGTCCGTGACCGGAATTCCTCGTTCATTGTTTCGACTTTGCACCACCTCGATCTTCCTTCACTGAGCTTCACTAACGCTGAGGCTAGCGTTTTTACGAAGCCCGATCACAGCACGTGAGTTAGACGAGAAGTGGGATCCGCGAGCCCTGCTTTGTACGATGCCTCTGTTAGAAAGCAAATTTACGGCTTCCTGCTGCGTATAAATTTGATTTAACAGTCTTTGTGAGTGCATGTTCTCCTCTGCGTACAATGTACGCAGGCTAAAGTCGTGCGAATGGGAGTGTTTGTGAGCCAGGTAGCGTAAATGGGCCGCAGTTATTCGTCTTCGTGCGGCGTATTGGGAAACTATGCTCCCATCGCACCCGATTGAGCGGTAATTACTAATAAATCAGTTGACAAAAAAGTTACTCAGTACCTATTGTTTAGTGCTAATAAAAGGCCAGTGTAAGCTGCTGCGCCTTAACAGCTTGGTTTGAGTGATTTATAGACACTTATCATATATGTGAAGATATTATCGTGCAGTCAATTTTAATAAGTATTTTCTCTAATTTATTAGGTATGGTCGTTGAATAGTCTCTTTACCGGTGTGTTCGTTTGATACATATGGTGTCGTTGCCTAAAAGTAACATTTACACATCTTCGTACGAGTTCACTGTGAATGTCTCAACTGTTCATAAACTACAGTGAACCCATTCATAACATTCTATAAATCTGAACGTCAACTTGACATGTTCGTTAAACGAGTATCCGCGAGAAGAAAATTTCTCGACTTTGACATTTCTTTTCATAATAATCGGACATTCCACCTTCAAGCGTGTTTAATCGCTTCAAGGCTGTCACGTTGTTAGACGAGAGACAAAATCTCACCGTGAATGACACATTTAGAACCTGTGACCAAAGTCCAAAGTGATATCCTGCAAGACGGCGTCTCTGCCGCAGGTATTGGAGCCACCGCTACTCTGCATCACGAGGCTGTTCGTTGTTTAACAAGTGTCGTCTTACTCTTACAAAAACAACCATTGATATTCGTGGGCTTCTTAAGAAACTTACGCAGTTCGCTTGAGACTGTAAAAAAATAATCATAATTAAGAAACCGTGATTAGTAAAGACACTCGGTTTACTCGTGTCCTCAAAACAAAAATCTCGTCCAATTAGAAACTCGGGTAAATGTAAGGCCATGTTCATGTCCTGAGTTATCACGAACCGTTTCCGCTGTTTTTTGTGGAAAGTTTTCATAGTCTCTCTTTGTGTTATCTGAGCTTTCCTCCGCTTTTGTTTGTAATCTGCACTAACGATGTGGTCTCCGAGATATATATATATATATATATATATATATATATATATATATGTCCTCTCATTTTGTGCTTTCATTTTAGCAGGAGTTGCATATTTTAACTCTACAGTTATTCTATTGATGTTATTTTTTGCATAACGTATTTTGCTCTTTTAAACATCTAAACACCTATATTAGCAGCTCGTGTATTACCTGAAATACTTATCAAACCTATACCAGGACGGAATGTTGTGTGCTTTACGTTAAAATTTAGCTTAGTTCATAAAAGGTATCACGTACGAAGGTGTCAAGAGGAAGGTGTACCTCACACCCTAATTTTCCCTAGAGGGATGAGGTACATATTACGTTTTATCAGTTTGAATGACTAACTAATTCATCTTTTTTATTTTGAATAACGATATAAATTTTCTGGAAGCAAAAGCCGTTAATCACTTCTTAATTATATCTACCCTCTTATTGTTGCCATTTTAGTAACAGATGAACCATCAGTCGAACAAAAATGAAATAAATGTTTCTAACCTATATTCTTTACCTAAGAGGTAAAACGACAGTGTTTTCAAACGGTGCAGATAATATTTTTGCATGATTTTAACTCCGATTTCACCGAGGCAGGATGTAACAACGCTGGAAAATTTTCGCGGTTCGAAGGGAACATGAGATGTTAAAAAGGAAGGGTGTAGCTGGAGGCCCGGTTCTCGTCGCTTGAAGTTCTGCGTCGTCTCAGCACCGTACGGCACAAATGTCGAGATCACCCCGCAAATGAGGTAATTCGGTGTTATTTTGATTTGGCTTGTGAATGTGTATACCATTAATGACTAGCTTTTCCGGCTGTGGTGTTGCATTGGAGTTCGTGGAGTTGCGTTGGAGTTTTGAAAAGGGATGGGAGGGCCCATTTTTTGTGGAAAAGGGATACGAGGGCCCATTTTTT